>CABHPR010135714.1:27333-61904 GCA_902168415.1 Peromyscus melanophrys | reverse complement strand
ATAACCAGAGGGTGCATAGTCTATCTGTCTTTTCCTTCCTTCCTTCCTTCCTTCCTTCCTTCCTTCCTTCCTTCCTTCCTTCCTTCCTTCCTTCCTTCCTTCCTTTCTTTCTTTTTCTCTCTCTCTTTCTTTCTATTGATTTAATTTTATTTTTGATATTATAATATAACTGCAACATTTCTCCATCCCCTTTACTCCCTCCAAACCCTTCCATATACATCTCCTTGCTTTCTTTCAAGTTTGTGGCCTCTTTTTTTCCCACTAATTGTTATTGCATGTAAATATGTATACTTATATACATATATTCCTAAATATAAGCTGCTCAATCCATATAATGTTCATTTGTTTGTATGTTTTCAGGACCACAAGCTTACATAAAATAAACTAAAGAAAACTGGGAGTGAGAGAGGTAGTCATCCCAGGGAAGAGAACATCAGTATGTTGTCTAAACTCGATATTTTTCTTAAAGATAAAACAATATTGCGATTTAGGATCTCAAGTAATACACTGTCGTGTAGTCTTACAATAGACAACTGATCTTCTACAGAATGTAAAAGCTATGTATGAGCTAAGAGTGTGAAAGGAACATCAGCATTAAGTCTCTATTTCATACAGGGTCACTGGAACTCAAGCAAAATCTGGTTAAAGCTCCGTGTGTTAATGAATAAAAACATTGCCATTTTACAACCATCAGTGATTTCTTTTTCCTCTGTTCCCCTAGTACTGTTCTTTGGTTTAATCAGTTTCAACAGTAATTTGTGTGTGTGTGTGTGTGTGTGTGTGTGTGTGTGTAGTGGGGGCTTATATTTAAATCAATTGAATAACTAAAGACTGTTCATACAATGCATAATTACTTTGGTCAACCAAATTTATCTATAAGGAAACATAAGAAAAAACTCCCATTCTTTTTCCCTACACACACACACACACACACACACACACACACACACACACACACACACTTTGAATTGTATTTCTGTTGCAACATCTACAAGGCAGGGAAAGGGCATGTGATTTAATTTCATTCATTCTATTCAAACTTTGGTCAACTAGATTTACCTATTAGGAAAACTAAGAACAGACCTCCTCCTCCCACCCCCTGTTTTTCCCTCTCGCCTATTGATCTTTCTTTCTACATAAACACACATATATTGAAATGCATTTCTGTTGCAACATCTACAAGCCAGAGGAAGGGCATGTGATTCAAATTAATTCATTTCTATTCAGAGAGACTAACAGTACAATGCATTGGATATCTGACTATGACCAAGGTCATGAAGTAAAGAAACAGGAAATGAGAGACATATCCAGCATGGCCTTGCTTAAATGCTAGGATTGATTGGCTGGACTGACCCTTTACTTGGACCTCACCTACTACAAGGGAAAAAGTGTCTGATCTTCTGGAGCTTCTAACACAAAAGATGAAACCATGTTAACATACACTTGAAAAACTGAATATGCTTGTCTCACATTGACTGGCTTGCCCCTGAAGTGATTCTATCCAAGTAAGTGGAAGTTTCTACTAATAACGTCATTTGCTCATCTGTTGTCCTCATTCAAACTGTGAGAGTTAGAACCCAAAGCTGTGAAGCGAACTTAAACAAAAATAGCAAAAACTGAAGGACTAGTAAGTTGTAAAGAAGTATGACATTTGGCTTGACTTTTCCTCAACTGTTAGAAGGTCATTATGACCAAAAAGATTAGTGTGGTATTGCACATTTAAGATTCTACCAGCCAGTTACTTACTAGGGGTTTTCTAAATTACTCTGTGGGTATTTCCTATATTATTTTTGCACCTAGGTGCATTCATAAGGTATAAAGGCAAGGAAGCAAGATCTCTCTTTACAATATAGGCAGGAGATCATTGCAACAAAAGGTGAAAATTGGTTACCAGTCTGAGTAAGCTATGAGAAAAGCACCTCTGGGAGGTGTGTAAGTTGATTCACACAAATAAGTGTGAGATAAACAAATGGAAAGAAGCCAGTGCAATGTGAATGAAGATAGAAAATTGACCTACCTAGAGACTCAGAGATCAGAAATAGCATTGTATATGTGAGAAAAAATGGGAATTTAGGGTTAGTACAGAAATTTTCAATGTTAATTTTCATAATGTTACAGTACACTTTCATTTACTTTTTCTCATATTTTAGCGCTGTCTTTTAAAAACATTTTTTATTTATTTTTCAGAAATTTCATACATTTTCACAATGTGTATTGATAATATCTACCTACTTTTACCTCTGTCCTAGTCTTCCTAGGGTCCCTCATCCCCATCTCCTTCCAAAATTTATGTCCTACTTTTTGGTTATTAATAAGCCTCTGAGTCATGATAGTGCAGCCCATACTCAGAGGCATGTGGGGCCATCCTCTGAGCACAGACAACCTACCAACAGCCACATCCTCAAAGGATATTAATGTTCCTTCCTCAGCAGCCATTGAGTATCAATAGCTATTCAAACATGTGTCACTCTTAAAGGAAACCTAGGTATTTTATTTTTTATTGACAATTCATAAAATATGTGCTGAGCATGATTTCACTTCACCCATTTCCACTCAGATCAACCCCACCTCGCCATATATCCAATCCCATGCTTTCTTTCTCTCTTTTTAGAAAACAGAAGGACAAATAAAAAAGCAAATGAACTAGAATTAAAATAAATAATAAATAAATAAAAAGCAAAAAAAAAAAACAAAAACAAAAATAAAACACCAGAAACATAGAGACATAGAAAACCCACTAGAAACACAAAGTTTGAAAGTGTAATTTGAAAGCAAAGGACCAGTGAGATTTTTTTCCAAAATGCCCAAAGCATCAATAGGCAAAAACAAATCTGCAAAAATACCATTGATTTCCTTTTGTGTCGAAAATCTAAGGGTCTGGTTCTCAACCTTCCTAGTGCTGTAACCATTTAACACAGTTCCTCATGTTGTGGTGACCCTCAATCATAAAATTATTTTTGTTGTTACCTTATAACATTAATTTTGCTAGTGTTTTGATTCTGTGTTTTCCAATGGTCTTAGACAATCCTGTGAAAAGGAATTTCAGCCCCAAAGGGGTCATGACCCACAGGTTAAGAACTACTGATTTTAGGGCTATCTTTAAGTGTGATTCATATACTCAGTGAGACTCCAATGTAGAAAACTGACTTTTTTTTCCTTTGCCAGTTGGAGATAGATGTTTGGGGATGGGGGCTTGTACCCACTTCTCTCTCTCTCTCAGTACTGGAAATCTTTCATGTGCAATACTTGTGAATTCATTTGTGCATCAGTACTGTTGTATCTCCTTTCCTGGTTTTCTTAGTGTCATGCATCCCTTATGATTCTTACATTCTTTCTGCCTCCTCTTCTGCTTAGCTTTCTGAGCCATGATGGTAAGAGTTTGATAGAGATATCACATTCAGCAATAAGTGTTTCAAAGTCTCTCTACACATTGTCCAGTTGTGGGTGTCTGTGTTAATTCCAATCTATGATAGGAGAAAGCATATCTGATGAAAGCTGAGTGAGAACAGTGATCTTGGCCAAACCGAATGGCTGCATGTAGAACAATCCAAATAGATCCATATTTATAACCTGCACAAAATTCAACTCCAAATGTATTAAAGACCTCAACCTAAGACCAGATAACCTGAATGTATTAGGAGAGAAAGTGGGAAATGGTCTTGAACTCATTGGCACAGGAAAAGCCTCTCTGAATAGGGCACTGATAGCACAGGCACTAAAACTAAAATTAATAAATGGGACCCAATGAAACTGAGAAGACTGTGAATGGTAAAGGACACCATTATTCAGACAAAGCAGCAGGCTACTTAAAGGGAAAAAATTTACCAATTACATACAAAATAGAGGGCTAAGTTCTAAAATATATAAAGAACCAAAAAAAAAAAAAAAAAAAAAAAAACCTGAACATCAGGGAAACAAAGGACCCAGCTAATAAATGGGGTATAGAACTAAATAGATGGTTCTCAAAAAAATGAAATATAAAGGCGTGTAAAACACTTAAAGAAATGTTTGATATCATTAGTAATCAGGGAAATACAAATCAAAACTACTTTTAGATTTCATCTTACACCTGTCAGAATGACTAAGGTCAATAAAGCAAATGATAGCTCATGCTGGCAAGGATTTGTGAAAAGGGAAGCAGTCATCCATTACTGGTGGGAATACAGACTTGTACAAACACTATGGAAATCAATATGGTGGTTCATCAAGGTCTCAGGGAGAGATCTAACTCTAGATTAAGATTTACCAATGTTGTACATATATCTGAAGAAAACTATATCCTATTAAACACTTGCTCATCCATGTTCATCGCCACATTATTCATTATAGCCAGAGATTAGGAACAGCCTAGATGTTAATTAGCACACAAATGTATAATGAAAATGTACATATATTCAACTTTTTTTTAAAAAAAAAGATTGTGAAATTCATAGGTAACTTAATAGAACTAGAAAAATAGCATCCCAGGTAAGGTATGACCATAAAAGACAAAACTCAAAACTGGTATGTGTTTTCTTATATGTGGATGTCAGCTCTCAGCTTTTAGGACTTTGATGGACACATTACAGTCCATATAACCAGAGAAGTTAGATATAGAATAAAAGACTAGGAGAAAGGGAACAATCTTCCAAGGAGATAGCAATAGAAAACATAGGTGAGAAGACACAGAGTGAAACAGGATGATTGAATGGGGCATGGTATAGAGAATAGGAGCTAAGGAAGGGAATAAGAAGAGGGAGACCTAAAACTGAAGGCCATATGAGCAGTTATATGGAAAAGTACTACTGTAAAAGCTTTGCAAAAATCTATAAATAGATGAAGTTAACAAATAATGGGGGAGACAAAGCCCCAACTAGACATCTTTCACCTTTAAATAAAATTCCTATGCTGATAACGCATTACATCTAATTGAGCTGTTGGCCAAAGGGGCCCCATGCAAACTCCCAAACTCAGGCTATTGCCAAGTCTATAGATTACTCTCCTCAAACTGATGGTAAGATTCTGTTGCTGAAGGCAACACTCTTACATCTCACTGAACACTGAGAAGTCTAGCTAGAGCCTGCCTTGAGCCTTCACCCATACAGAGTAATGTTCAACGGTACAGGAAGTTACTCTGTGTGCTATCAGAAGAGAAAGGGAAAGACTAAAACAGCCACAAACTCTTTGATCTACAAGTAAACAGCCACTACCTGATTGTATTTAAGGCCCAGTCCTTGAGATGGATCCCACGCTGGACCCTGCTTGGTTGGCCAGGAGCCTGTGACTAGATCAGCAATGGGCCGAGGGGAAATCCAAACACTGTTGTTCTGACAAAGGGATACGGCAATAAAATGACTCCTAATGGCATACTGCTCTACCCATAGATCAGCACTTTCTTATCACTGATCTTTATAGATGAGAGACCCCACAATGATTCTTAGTTGAATTTTCTTTTATCAACAAGCTTGACATTCTCAGATTAAATACATGATTTTATTAGCTGCTTCTGTTTTCTATCCTCCAAAATGCCAGGTCCCTTCTTCCCTGTTTGTTTCATAAAACTGCTCTCAAGGGTGTCTCCTGCACAGCACTTCTTTTATTTATTTATTTATTTATTTTTTTCCCGAGACAGGGTTTCTCTGTGTAGCTTTGCACCTTCCCTGGAGCTCACTTGGTAGCCCAGGCTGGCCTCGAACTCACAGAGATCCGCATGCCTCTGCCTCCCGAGTGCTGGGATTAAAGGTGTGCGCCACCAACGCCCGGCAACACAGCACTTCTTTAAGTAGATGCTCACCAAATTTTCCTGATCTTAATTGCGGCAAGTTCAGTATAGAGATGACAATTCCTTCATAAAGAGATCTTGTTATTGTTGTTGTTTTCTTTTAAACTCAGAAGTGACTGGATAAAATTTTCTCTGATTCTTTTAAAGAGTGGGGAGAGGTTCTAAAAATAAAAGCATCAGAAAACATTTCTGATAGAAACGTTGGGGTAATCTTGTGTTGACAAGGGTAGTTATGCTAAACCAGGAGATCATAGCTTATGCTACTTTGAAAAAAAACGTATAAACACTAGTTCTAAAAACTATTAGAGTGCATGAAGCATGCACAATTTATTTTTAAAAAAGAAACTTATTTTTGAGTTTTTTAATAAAATCAGAGCTGAAAAAATCATTGACAGATGCTTGTGTTTTCCTTCAAATCATCTACTTTAAAAGGCCAAGAGGTGATTGTTTCCCTTAAATCATCTGGCAGATGGTCTCTTCATAAATTTCAGCTCTGCTGAATATAACTTCCGCAAAAAAAAAACCATGACATTTAAAAATAAATTTAATTATTTAAGTTATATTTAATGCAATTATATTAACCAAGATATAATCAGTTACTAATACCTGGCATATATTTATCTAAAGTTCTCTTAGGAAGTTTTCAATTTACGTTGTTTCTTTGTCAGCTCCTGTATCTGTCTCTTCTGGAATCTGTCATCACTCACATATATGTATATGCAAAATCATAATGAAGTTTATATTCTCCTGGGGCAAAATCATTACCAAGCAAACTAGGCCCCTTGGGGGTACAAAAGAAACTGTCTAGAGATATGAGATTCACAAGAAATCAAATTTTGTTTCCCAAAATATGACACCATAAAATTTCCCAGTTAATGAAAACAAACACAATATCTTTTCTTTCCATGCTTTCTCCATTTTCTTACAGTTTTACATGTGACCAAATTTTTACCCTGGACTATTCTGGATGGCAATTTGAGCATGAATCCACTGATATGTGATCTGATGAGCACTGAATCTTCATGCAGTAAACTGACATTCTGACTGAATGTCACTAAAGTAAGTTGAAAGAAAAAAAAAAAAAACGAGCATACTTTAGATCCTTGTTCTGTGAAACTGATAAAGTGAAGCTGAACAGCCATAGATTGTGCGCTGTGTCAATATCCTATCAAATTTTAGTATAATTGCCAAGGTCAATGCTAAAAGTGGGCAATTGTTGTATTACCACAATACTTAGTACTGAAGGCTCATCTATTGGAAAAGGGGTTGATATTATTTTCATAATAGTTACTTCCAAAGTTCATTACTTTATGATTTTATGAGAAATTAGTTAGGGCAATTCCCAGACAAAATGTTCACTTCAAATTTATTGAATGTTCATATCCTTCCTCAAAGTATACATTACAAATAGTAAATAGTTTCACAGAATAAAACCTGATAGATGTTTCCAAAAGCCACATTGCAGCTTGTTTCAAGATAATTTCATGATCATAATATTTTCCCTTTTGGTGATCACAGTTAACTTTTTTATTTCAAAAATAACTTTAGAGTTGTTTTTTTTTTAAAATATTTCCCACAATTTTAAGGGAGAAATCTCAGTGTGTCTTCTCACCTTTCTGTGACTCGGACAAGGAACAGATTTCTAAACAGGAATCATAACATGACGAGAATACTTGAGTTTATTGCGTGTGTGCATGTGAATGTATGTCTTGGCGTGACAGCCGTCTATCATGTGAGAGTTGACTGGAAAGAGAGCTATAAACAAGGGGCTATAAGGCTACAAAGTTTAAAAAGCATTTTCAATTTTGTGACCATACTTTTCCTTTATGAATAATGAAAATATGACCTAGCAAGATTGAAATCTCTTTGTGCTGAATAAATAAAATATATTCTAATTTAGAGAGAAGCAATAAAGGGATTAAAAAAAACTATTAGAATATTATCAATCTTAGACATACTTATTTCTTAGTATTCCTTAACTTTCTGTATAAGAGTATTACTTTTATAATATTTGTTCCTATACTAGCATTTCTAAATTTCTTAGCAATATTTAAAAAATCCACCACAATTTCTATCGCCACTATTCAGTATTTATGGAAAAAACCATTCTAATCTTAACTCCCTAAGTAGTTGCTTGAATTTATTTTCAGATAAAAACAGTTGGATCATTCCCTTTGTGAGAATAATTATCTTGGATATGTTTCTTCCCATTTGCTGTCTAATTGTGTCAAGTGACGCCCTACAGTATCTCTCTATGAAGTAGAGTGACAGGCTGACAGGTGTTGTCAGCAAGAAGTCTGATGACTGAGAGATGTGTTTGTCTTCTAATAGATTCAATAAAGCACAAAGGAAGGGCAGAGCTTCCGTGCACGGCTTGGGAAGCCTTTGGCAAACCCCTCTGAAAGATGTGAACACTCTGAATATTCTAATTGAGGCACTGATACTCGCAGTCTGCACTGTTGTGTTCTTAAAACATTCCACCAAGATGCCTCCTGGCATATTCTTATCTAGAAACCGTGATACGTATCATAATGAAGCACAAATCCATCAGGTTTTCTTGCTCCTAAAAGAAGCTGTGGCCAAGTGTAGTTAGAAAATGACATAAAAATGTATCTTAAAGGGCCGTTATCTCTTATTTCTTCTGCGACTTTAAAACTACGCTATGAGCATCTTCCCAGCACGACACATCTCAAACCCACTGTGAGTCGTTACACCCTCAGCAAGGTTTCCTCCCCTCTTCCTCCCATTTCCATTTAGTTCCCCTAAGAAAACACCCTGTGCTGTGTATTCATTTTCTGCAGCCCTTGGATCCTGGATGGAGCCAAACGGAAACTGACCAATTCTGTAATAAGCAACCGCTTCAATTAGCCACACTGTCACCTATAATAATACAAATTCTTTGTGATTCTAATCATCAGCTGTCATTCAAATAATGCCAGGTGCTTGGCAAAAGGACTCTGTGGAATTTTTCATCCATCTGTCCAGTATTAAAAAATGACCTTCCATCTTTCCTTTGCATACATGTTTGTTATCTTAAATAGGGCATTTTCACAAACAAAAAACAAAGGCCTCCAGCTATACTAAGTAGATATACAGTTGCAAGAGGGGGCATATATAGTAAAACACGTGGTATTTTTTCCACATTCTTTATTAGTGTCTTGAGAATTACCCACTATGCATTTTCATCATACCCACAACTATTCCCAGACCCATCTCTCCTTGCCTACGCATCCAAATGTGTGTTCTTTTCTAGTTTTTGAATTATCAGGTATAGTATATGCTGCACCTATACTCTCGGACATGCAGCCTTCACTGGAGGGCGATTATCTCTAAGGTACCATACCCTTAAAGAAAATTGAGTTCTATTTCCCAAAAGCTATCATCTACAAACTAGTTCCTTAGATAAGGGTCGTATTTCATGCGGACCCCCACTCCTATGACAGAATTCTTTTGAAAGGGGTGCTGAGCTATGCAGGCCTTATACATGCTATCTCAGTTGCTGTAATGTGCAATTACTCTGCTGTGTCCAGAAAATGGTGTTTGCTCTAGTCCTCTATCACCCATGGATCATACAATCATTCTGTTTTCTCTTCCACCATGACTGAACCTTGAATGGCGGTGTGTGATAGAGTGTTTCCTTTAGGTCTGATCACACCACAATCTCTTATTCTCTATGTATTGGTCAATTGTAAGTCTCTGTATTAATCACCAACTACTGCAAAAAGAAGCTTTTCTCGTGACGATTGACCAATGCACTAATCTATAGGTATAATGATTAGTCATTAGTAGTCAGTTTAATTCAATGGCCATTTAATAGAGTAATAGTACTAAGTTTTTCCCTAGGGACCTATGACCTTTCAACCACAGGATCTTGGCTCCTATAATAGGTTTCAACTTGGGGGTGGGTCAATTAAACGCAGTAGGAAAGTAGCTGTTTATTAAGATAACATTTATGCTACTATTGTATCAGTTGGCCAGTGTTTCCAGGCCTATCCTTACAGTTCTTGGCTTTCACACAATCAGTGATTGTATTTTTCCTCTGACAACATGAATAACACCTGTCAGCACTGTGAAAGCTAGCCTGTAGGGATGGATGAAGTTTCCAGCTGTATTCAGCTTACTCTTTCCATGTTTCTATGACTCAGGTCTATGGTGCACTCAGCAGTATGGTCTTATTCTCAAGTTCTGTGTGGAGGATGACAAAGAACATTGGTGGTAGCCCGTACTATCTGGGGACTGGTGGGGTTCATTTGCCAAGAACACCGTTCCTGAACCTGGATTCTTATTCATTTTCATGTGTTGTCTAGTAGGAACACTATCGCCCTATTATAGGGTATTAAATTCTTTGTGCATGTATGTACATATTTTAAAATCTTCTACAGTAGTAGGTTCTCGTGCAATATTTTGAAAAATCTTTAGTGCTAGTTATCCCTCACCTTCGTCATTCATCCACCTTGCCCTTCTTTCCCCTCACCATTGAACGTCTACTGTACAATTATTCCCCCTCTACCTTTTATGCCACTTCTTTCTATCTCTAAATATGGGCTTTGAAACTGTAGAATCATTAGTAGACCCAACAAAAGAGCTGGAACCAAACCACAAGAATTTGAGACATCTGTTTACTCATGCTGTTACCAACCTGCGTGGCTTTATATGAAGAGTGCTTCTACTCCAAAAGGAAAGACCTACAGACAAATGTAAAAAAAGGAATTGAAAATAGCCTCCCAAGTAGACATGTTTACCTGGACTGTTCATGTAACTAATCTGTAGCAGAAGAACATTGATAAAGATAAGAGGCTGCTGTTGGCAATAACGTTAGAACACAGGTTAAGCTGGATTGTCAGCAAAGAGCTGCGCACCCCACGTTTCTGTGCCTATTTCTCCCCAACCTTAAATGAAAAGACACACGACTCTCAACTATAAGTTGCTTCAAGCAGTTTCACATTCTGTCCCCACATTAGCATTTGGTTTTTAAAATCACACCATTCTACAACAAGTGAACTTCTTAGTATGTCAGCTAACGTGCATTAGGTGACCACGCCTTTCAGAAAGACTTGGTTGCATAGGAGTCCTGCTTTCTATCCAGAATAAGATCTGTTCAGCAAATTAATCTATTCAAAACACGTGATCTTATAGTTTGAGATCAAATTTTTTTTTTGTCTTTTAACATTAAATATCAGAAAGGCTTTAGAATACTTATCTCATGGGATATAAGAAGGCTGCCATTAGCAAAGGAGATCAAATGAATAGGTCTGAGCATCTTCACTTGAAATTTTGCTACTAAATAGTGTTTGTCACCAATTCTTTTTATTGCGGATAATTGAACCGTCTCAACCTTATGCGACCTAAATCTTGAGAGGCACTTTAAGTGGACTCAGCTGATAACTTGTTTTGCTAGGAATCAGTACATCCATTCCTCATCTTTTGACTCTGGAAAACACCAGTTACGGCACAAATTTAATTAAAGAAGAAATTATCACTATTGCTACTATTCTCAGCAGGCCTTCTAGCTTTAAACATGTGTATGATGGGGGTTGTGGCATATAAGACGATTCCAACTTTATCATTTTTTTTTTTTTTTGGTGTTTGGTTTTTCAAGACAGGGTTTCTCTGTGTAGTTTTGGTGGCTGTCCTGGATCTCACTCTGTAGACCAGGCTGGCCTCGAACTCACAGAGATCTGCCTGGCTCTGCCTCCCAAGTGCTGGGATTAAAGGAGTGTGCAGCCACTGCCTGGCCAACTTTGCCGTATTTATGAAACCTTCCCAGATGTTCAGAAGAAATGGGAGTCCCCATTAAAATTTTTATAAAATTTTGTATTGCTCCAGATTTCCTAACTTTATCTGTTGAATTAGAATATTTAAGTTTGAATTTATATCTACAACCAGATTACACAGCTCTCAACTGCTATAGCCATGTCTTATTTATCTTACTGCTTTTCATGGTCCAGTAATTTGGCACTTTGAAAGTGCTCAACAACCTTTACTATATTGAATCAGCAATGAAGATGCTGCCATAGTATGTAAAAAACAATGATGAAAATGTTATTTAGATAAAGGAAACCAACAATACTTAGATTTTAAGATACTGAAAATTATGTCATTACTATTGTCTTCCATTCTTTCCCTGAATTGCCTATTCTTATGTCAGAACTTATAGAAAATAACACTATTCACAGTACGTAGATGAAAACACTAGGCAGGAGTCTGAAGTATGCATTGTATTCTGAATTAATTCCAATATTAATATAAAGTTTATCCTAGTTTAAAGGTGTTATATGTTATGCCCAAATTGAAACCTTACCTCCAGTAAGCTCATGAAACTTAGAAGATAAATAAAAGGACACATATCTAGGAGAAGAGAAACCTGGAATATTCTCAAAGGCCCCTCCTCCACAGTGTAAAAAGAGGGGGAAAAGGTTGCTGGAAGAAGACACTGGCGAGCAGGCTGAAGGGAAATGGTTTCTAAGATGGTTGAAGTGCCGACAAGCTGTGCAGCGAGCTTCAGGTTTGCAGCATTGGTGAGCTCTTACCCATGTTGGGGTGGGCGTCTCAGTGAGGAGGCTGCTTTTGAGTCATCCTTGTTCAGTGTGTGCAACTGCTCAGCCACACTCTCGTTTGTAATCCCAATAAGAAACTCACTGGCTCACCAAAGTGATTATTGGTGCACTCTTCACTTTGAACTGCTGTGGGTTCCCGTCCTGGGTGAGTAAACGTTTTCTATCTTAAAAAAAAAAAAAATCTGTGACACCACAAGAAGAAAATCACTTAAATTTTAAACAAAAACATTTCAACATAATGAGAAGACGGGGAGACTCTACAACAGACATATTTAATAGAATTTTCAATCAATAAAATACAGGACAGAAACGAACAAAAATGAGCTTTGATGGCTCATCATAACATTTTGAGTAACATTTGATATGACATAGCATATACAATGGTATGAAAAAACTAAAAGAATGTGTGTATATCTTTCTTAAGAATAAATTATATAATGAATGATTATTATCATGCAACTGAAAATTCAAACACTGTCAGGAACTGAAACGTCATTCCAGCATGTACGTGAGGAAGAACTTGAGTTCAGGTTTAATCTGACTCACAGCTATTGGAAATTTAACATGGAACTCAATTGGCATCATACCATGAGCTGGATGTGGCCTTTAAAGTTATACAACTCTACATAGAAGTCTTGGTATTGAAACTTTTGGTGTTCCCCTTTGCAGAAAAATGAAAACCAAAGCTGACCCTCTTCTTGTGTAAATGGCAATTGGTTTTTAGACTCTTTCCTGGTCCCCAGAATGTTTAAATACGAACACATAACAGTATTTAGAAGCATTTTTATCTTTGATAAAGCTAAATATAAATGGTATACATATCATATAAATAATTTAAATGTATAAATGTATAAATCATTTAAACATC
Source organism: Peromyscus melanophrys (assembly GCA_902168415.1). Taxonomy (NCBI): domain Eukaryota; kingdom Metazoa; phylum Chordata; class Mammalia; order Rodentia; family Cricetidae; genus Peromyscus; species Peromyscus melanophrys. Next base: position 48,718 of record CABHPR010135714.1, on the reverse strand, counting down.
ATATACAAACATACGTGTTATTATCAGTGATACTTATAATTTTGAATATATAAATCAAAATGTCATTAAATATTATTATTAGGATCAAAAAAGAACTATTATTTCCAGTCAGGGACTTTTAGTAATATTAAATATCTGACTCCTGAGAAAGTATGTGACGGATTTTCTCATTGAACCTTCTCTCCTGATCTAAGCTGGAAAAAAGAAATACAGCAGTGAGGAGGTGTGGAAGGACCTGTTGTAGGTGGCATGACAGCCACAGTTAGGTGTTTATTCCAATGCACTGCAGACATTGTTCGGCTTTTTATCTGCAGAAGAGTAAAATGTGACCGCATATAAAACAGCCAAGGTCAGTCAGAACTGGCCATGCAAGTTAACATTCCCTCAGGCCTATTCAGCCTTTTATAAGATTTTATTTTTCTTATTCTTCCTCGGAGCAATACAACTTTCACAGAGGGTTGGAGAATTCTTTTGAATCATTCATTCAACTATGTAGCTTTTGTTACCTTCATTCCACTGTGTAGCTTTTGTTAGATGCATTTCTTTAGAAATTAGTATTAAAAGCATTTTTAACTATGCTAGCCTACTTGGTGGTACCTTATAAAAATTCATTTGTTACAAATTTTATGTTTAAAGAACTCACATCATCAGTACACTTTGTGTGTGACACATATATTTAGTTTTCTTAAATTCTAGGTCCCTTCACAGAGTTGAGCATGACCTACATTAAGCATATTTATACACCTGAAAAATCCTCTTTGTTTGAATTTATATTAATTAGTGTATGATAATTCCAAATGTACATTTTCCCAAGTTAGCAGACCTTCAGCTTGATAAGATAGTACAGGAAGCAAAGTAAAGATCTGATGTGATTGTGCTAAAGAATATATAATTTTGTTGTTGTTGTTGTTGTTTGAGACAGGGCTTCTCTTTGTAGTTTTGGTGCCTGTCCTGTATCTCACTCTGTAGCCCAGGCTGGCCTCGAACTCACAGAGATCCACCTGGCTCTGCCTCCCAAATGCTGGGATGGGACTGGGTCCTGTGCTCATTGCATGAGTTGGCTGTTTGAAACCTGGGGCTTATGCAGGGTCACTTGCCTCGGCCATGGAGGAGGGGACTGGCCCTGCCTGGATTGAGTCTACCAGGTTGATCTCAGTCCTCGGTGGAGGCTTTGCCCTAGAGGGGGTGGGAATGGGGGGTGGGCTGGGGGGAAGGGGAGGGGGGCGGGAGGGGGGAGAACAAGGGAATCCGTGGCTGATATGTGGAACTGAATGGTATTGTAAAATAAAAATAAAAAAAAAAAAAAAAGAATACTGGCAATCGGTGAGAGACAGCCCAAACTGACCTACTCTGGTGATAGGATGGCCACACACCCTAATTGTCGTGCTAGAAATCTCATCCAATGACTGAGGGAACCGGATGCAGAGATCCATGGCCAGGCCCCAGGTGGATCTCCAGGAGTCCAATTGGCTAGAAAGAGGAGGGTTTGTATGAGCGAGAATTGTTGAGACCAAGGTTGGAAAAAGCACAGGGACAAATAGCCAAACGAATGGAAACACATGAACTATGAACCAATGGCTGAGGAGCCCCCAACTGGATCAGGCCCTCTGGATAAGTGAGACAGTTAATTAGCTTGAACTGTTTGGGAGGCATCCAGGCAGTGGGACGGACGGGGACCTGTCCTCAGTGCATGTGCTGGCTGTTTGGAACCTGGGGCTTATGCAGGGACACTTGGCTCAGCCTGGGAGGAGGGGACTGGACCTGCCTGAACTGAATCTAGCAGGTTGAACTCAATCCCTAGGGGAGTTTTTGCCCTGGAGGAGATGGGAATGGGGGTGGGCTGGGGGGAAGGCGGAGGGGGGGAGGGGGAGGACAAGGGAATCCGTGGCTGGTATGTAAAATTAAATTATATTATAAAAGAAAAAAAAGAAATATGAAAAAAAAGTGTGCGTCACCGCCACCTGACTTATATAAAAAATTTAAGAATGTAAGTATCTTAAAGGACTGATTCTCCTGATGTTTGTTTATTCAATGAGCATCTGGAGCATCCTGTCTTATCTTAGGTCTCCAACTAATATCTTCCAATGAGTGAAAAAAAAAAAAAAAAAGAAGAATGAGTGACTTATGGCCTACATACCTAGACTTGGTATGAATAGATTTAAATTGACTTTGTAGCTGAATTAGAAGTACCATTATTTTTCTAGATTATGAGGATATCTGGGCTCTAAATGAGATTCAACTCCTACAAAGGTTACTTAATCTATAAACATCTATGGTGTAAAATGACTTATCTGTTTTCACAATGTATATATTGACAAAATATGAACAGAAGGTAATGAGAAACATTGAGACTGTGATCTGTACCCATTTGGCTCCTGTTCCATTCCAGTTCCCTAGCAAATGATCTTAACCTGCTTTGGACAACAATATGTAACTTTTTGCCTGTGTTCTGGAGTTTGGCACTCTGGTCCTCATGCATGTGAAGAAGCAAGCACTCTTAACTGTTGAACCATCTCCCAGCTCATGCTTGGTATTTCCATATAAATAGTTGTTTATATGGTGTGTTTGATTTACCTCTGTATGAGTATCAGTTCATATGAAAGCTGGAGTTAGCCATAGATTCAAGCAAGTACGAACATTCTAGTTATAGATCCTATGGAGAGCAATGGTTTAATACGCCTGAGAAAGGTTCCCACAATTCATGCAAATGGTTCCTCATTGCTGATTCAATAAGCAGACATAAATCACTGTATCATTAATATGAAGTACATATTTGCGTATGTGTGTTTCAAAATCAAAGGAAAACCCTATGCTCAGTTGTATTTTAATGAGCACTAAAAAAGCTTTATTCATTTATTTTTCTTTAAAATTTTTTCCATAAACTAAGCTCTGTAGTACTATGTATTTTCCCATTCTGAACATGATCATTTAATGAAAACTATGTGTAATGGTTCCATGGCTCCTGTTCATGAGTATAAGCATTTTAGTTGGCACATAGCCTGCATTGGGTTTCTTACTTTCTATAGTATTGCTAGCATCATTAGAATCCAGAACCCCTCTAATTTCATTGATAATAATTACTCATTTTCACAGAAGCATGTTGACAATCATTACTTCACTGGTACAGAAGCAGTTTGCCCTCTGGGCTATGCTTGATCCTACAATGACTACAAAGGAAGAGGTTGGTCATCAGGCTCTCACATAACTATAGAACTAGCATTCTTAAAGCAGATCAGAAGACTCACCTCTCCCCATGATACCAGCGGAGGAGTGAAACACTGTAATGAAAATGCTAATAAGTTCTGTTATAGGCTATTAGTATTGACAATTCTTTATTCAGTTCTCTTTGATTCTGTATAGCATTCACCATTTTGATGCTCTCTGCCAAGTACTAAAACTATCATGAGTTGGCTAATGTTTGGTGATACTGAAGTAGAAGTTATTAGCCAAGTGGCCCCTTACTAGTAACCAGCTGGACGGCATTCATGGAAGCCTGGCTGTTTCTGGCACTTTACAATCACTGAGGACACTCTAAGTGCTCCAGAGAACCATTACAAGCACAGCTGAATATATGCTCCAGTCATGAGCACTCTAGAGAGCCAACATTAGCCTTGGAAAGTACCATCCCAAGCAATAAAATCTTGGTGAACACTACAGCTGTTTTCACCAGGGCTGACAGACAAGAGCACTGCCCTTGGTGGCCCCAAAGAAGACTTGTAATTAGTGCAGAAACAGTCCTTCCTTTAAACGATGGTTTGCTCTTATTGATCCAAATTGCTTGCATTTATACCTTTCCTGGCTGGATAAGCTGGCTATTCTCAGGTTTGGAATGTTGACCTACGTGCTCTGAATTTGGCTCAATAAAAGACTTCTAAATGATCTCTAAGCTTTGGTTGTTTTAAAGCAGATCTCATGCAGCCCAGGATGGCCTTGGACACAATACAGCTAATAATGACATTGAATATCTTATCCTTTTGCCTCTATCTCCCTAGTGTTGATATACGGTCATCCAAACTCTGACTGTCCAAACATTATCTCTTATATGCCTCTACCTCTACTGTGCTTACTCCAACAATATCTATCCTCTGACCTCACAGCGGTCCTGTGTTTCATTCCATCCATATCTTTCTAATCTCTTAGAAGCTGCCTGCCTCCTCTGCCTGAAAGCACCTTCAAGTAGAATAAATATAGATTAATAATGCAGACTTTTATTTATAGGTAACTGCATTATTCTCCAAAAGTATAAAAAAAACTGAAGAACATTAGATAAGCGGGTAGAGAAAGATTTCTGTCTAATATTTTGTAAAGCTCCACAACCACTGCAGCTTAATTTTTTTTCAAATCATTTTGTATGGAACACATATTCCAATAAAGACAGTCTGTATCCTATTTCAACTATGGAAAAATTTTTATGTCTTTTTATATAGTTTGCAGACTACAAATTACATATGTTAATAAAATTAAAATACATCTTTGAAAATAAAGCTCTCTAAACTAATTTAATTATTCACCTATTTTGTCCAGAGATCACAATCATTCCATGAAATTAAAGTTCAATTTTGATGTGCACACACACACATAAATCTTTGTTGAGAAAATCTATTACATTTCTGTTGATTTATAATTTTGATATTACTATTATACTACATTGTACATTGTTAAATATGATAAAATGTGAAACATCAAAAAATAATTTCCACATTTGTCCCCGTTTTCCTGTTATTAATTCCATTGATTATTTTAACTCTCAACAACAACTAAAACTTTTGATGTCCAACTTTTCTGTCACTATCATAAATATGTGTCCCCTAAAATTACTGTATTAGGTGGCATCTATATTATTTACATCTTTTTTAGCACAAATCCCGAAAAGCAGAATCTCCACCTGTATTATTCATTTCTATTATTCTTTCATTTAGCAATAGAGAATGATGATAGTGCAGAAAACATAAGTATAATGAGAACTTTCTGTTTAAGAGGCATGGCTACATAAACATAAGCTTTAACACTAATATGAATACATCACACTTATTAACCTACAGGGAAACAGATATGGGAAACAAAAAGAAAGAATGTTGTGTATCAAACAAAAAAGATAGCATATTGACAGCAGATTTACCAGATGAATAAAAACCAGAAACAATGGAATATCTTCAGAATCCTGAGGAAAGATAAATGGAACCCGAAATATTTTGTCCAATTCAGTTGATATTAATAATTTTATCAATGATTTTTTCTTTTTTTTAAATACTTATTTATTTATTATGAGGACACCAGATCTCGTTACAGGTGGCTATGAGCCACCATGTGGTTGCTGGGAATTGAACTCAGAACCTCTGGAAGAGCAGTCAGTGCTCTTAACCGCTGAGCCATCTCTCCTGCCCGATTTTTTCAAACAAAGTCAAGAAAACGTTTACTAAACTCATCCTCATTTAACATATTGCTATAAGAAGGTTGACTATGATTACATGTGCCTATGATCCTATAACTTGGGAGACACAAATGTTTTGAGGCCAGCTTTTTTCCATTTCAAGCTACAAATCTGTCATGGCTTCATAGCAAGACTTTGCCTCAAAACAGGAAAGGAAGAAATAAAAATGAAAGGAAAAAAATGAATGACTGGTAAAGGGATTGAAATAACTTTAATTCTGTTAAATAGAGAGGAATGGACTAGGATGATAACAGAAGAAGTTGAAAGGTATAAACCCAAACAAATCTTCAAGCAAACCACAATGATCACAGCCATGGGAATAACACTGAATAACCTTGTAGTGGAAAATCCTACTTGAATGTTAACATTCTCTTTCCTGTCTCTTTGATACTACTAATTTGTCCAATGGTATGTATGCATAAAGCAAAAACTTTCCCCAAACACATTGCTTCTTAGCTAAAAATCTTCTCTATTCTTATTGTAGGCACAAAGATGTGGGCAAGACTGAGTAGACAATAATTTTGAATTCTTTTTTGTGGACAATAGTTTTTAAATATTACATAAAAGCAACAGAAACTGAAATTTGCTTATTATGTTTTGGTAAAGTCGGCATATGGTGAAAGTGTTGTAATGCAAATGTCCCCAGGGAGGTGATAAAAGTTCAGTGATTCACGACATATGCACTGATCGTGCAGTTAACTAATCTGAGACTTCTTATATTCTGGGAAGATTAAAACAATCATCTAAAATACCATTGACTTATGGGAAACAGGTACCCTCAAAGGAAAATATCCCAGTTATTTGAAATTGTACCCTAATGTGAAGGGTAGCACTAGCTTTTGGACACATACATCCAAGTTACCACACACCTTGTTCTAACAACTGCCTTTGCCAAAGTTCATGAGCCAAATTATGTGGAGTTGAATGAGACACAGGCACTTGTGGAAGTGCTATGCATCCCTTGAGCACTGAGCATGGCTCTATCTGGCGCAGCACAGACAGGCTAGAATATCAGTCTGTTCATATCAGACATCAGCTTTGAGCTATCAAAGCTGCCATGACACAAAATGAACAGAGAGATTTCAGAAAGGAAAGCCTCATTGTTTCCAGAGAGCAATGTTTCTGCCATGAGGGGACCTTGTGTGTTCCCCTGACAGTCTGGAGACTGGCCACTCCCTGACATGATCCATTGCAAGATATGTAGTATAAAGTGCAACAATCACCAACCAATTAAATTTTTCCTATTTATCTGTAATGTGGATCCTTGTTTCTCCCAATTTAAACCTATCACAAGTGAAAGAAAATCATAAAAATGTTAGCAATGAGATTAAGGAGAGATTTGCTGTATATGGATAATAAAACAAAATCCTGTATTAAATTTCTAATTATATTATTAATTCTACTTTCATCATACCCACACCTCGAAGTGAGTTATGAATACAAACAAAATATAGTATGCAGTCTTAAAGTAATTTTAAATTTACAGAAGAAAATTAAAACATTTCTTCCCATCCAAACCGTACTGCTGAATTTGTTTAAAACATACTATACATACTATGATTTCTTTTATAATAACTCATGAAAACTTTTGAACTTTTGAGATGTTATTTAAAAAAAAAACAGGATAATGGCAAAGAAATGGAGGAAAAATATTGAACGTAGTTATGGTCAGAGTTGGATATTCCTTCCTGCAAAATCCCTCACAATCTAAATTTCTTTTCCCAACACATTTCATTGTTAAATAATTCTCCCCTAAATGATGATACTGCATAAAGGATTCTTATTCTCATAGGAAAAAAAGAATAATAATCTGGTCATGTCATTACTAGACAATTCATGTTTTCCCCAGTTATTCACTCTCCAATAGTGTTGTATCACATCACATGAATCTCTTATTACACATATATATGTGTGCGCATGTGTACATGTCTGAACATGAATGTAGAGGCCCTAGATTGATACCAGAAACCATCCTCAACATCTTAGTCATGGAGTCAAGTTTGAAGTTTCTGTGGGACTCCTAAAAGGGGGAGTGGGTGTATCTCCGAGTCCTTTGCCTGTTTGGGGACTCTTTCCTTTCTATTGGGTTATCTTGTCCGGTCTTGGTATGAGGGCTTTTGCCTTGTCTTATTGTATCTTGTTTTGTTGTGTTTAGCTGTTGTCTCTTGGAGGCCTGCTCTTTTCTGAAGAAGAAATGGAGGTGGAGTGTAGCAGGAATCTTAAATGGTCTTATTAATAAGATCAAACCTGAGGCCAGTTGTTGGGGTGAAGCTGGAAGATCAGAGAGACAGAACAAGCCACAGCTAACCTCACCTGGCCAACTTCTCAGCTGATCTTGTTTCCTCAGACTGGAAGCCTCTGTGTCCTCATATCCGAATAGCTCTCAGCTGAAATGTGCTGCTCCAAAGCCAAATGCTTCTAATTTCTGGTCCTCAAGCCTTATATACCTTTCTGCTTTCTACCACCACTCCCTGGGATTAAAGGTTCGCTTTCTGGGATTAAAGGTGTGAGTTACCATGCTTGGCTGTATCCTTGAACACATGGATTTCTGCCTCTGGATTAAAGGTGTGAGTGCCACCATTTTCTAGCCTTTGTATCTAGTGGCTGTTCTGTCTCTGACCCCAGATAAGTTTATTAGAATGCACAATGTTTTGGGGAATACAATACCACCACAGTGGAGTGGATTTTGGAGAGAGGAAAGGTAGAAGGGTTGCAAGGAAGAATGGAGGGAGGGGAAACTGTGGTCAGGATGTATTGTATGAGGCAAGAATCTATTTTCAATAAAAATGTTAAAAAAAAGATTCTCAATCAAACCCAGAGCTTGTTGTGTCTGACAGTCTAAGCTCAAAACCTTCCTCTTGGCCAGCAAGTGTTTTATTCACTGGACTTTCACATCCACTTCTGTAATGTATTTATTTTGATGTTCAAACCACACGGGAGTGATTTTTACATATTTATAGACACTATTCTCAGACTTGAGAGCAAATAACTAACTCTATAACATAATTTAAACATGATTGAATTTAAGATTTGCAGCCTCTTAATCCTTATAGTGCTTCATTGGTGGATGACAGTGATCACTTGAAAAAATATTATTAGCATATTGTGTCCATTCAACCTTGTAGGAGAGTGTAAGTAAAACATCAAATGCATTAAACATAGCTTTACACTGATATTCAGAAGGTCTGGACCTAAATTTTAATTTTTTTTCTCACCTTGTTATAAAGTAAAAGTTTATAACCTATTTTAGACTGAGTGGGATTTCTCAAAGGGTGATTTCATTCTCTTTTTAGACAGAAATTGTTCTTATTTTTGACAATTAAACATGAATACACTGATCCTTCAAAGAACCTTTGAAGTTTTAGTGAAATCTGAAACTCTACCAACTGAATTCTGAAGATGATTTTTCTAGAGTTTTCTCAAAGGATGATAAAATACAAAATATAAGATAAAAAAAAGAATCTTTTGTTAGAATACTTATAAGATGAAAGTAATATTCACAAAGTGATTGAATTAAATGCAGCTTTACAGAAAATCTGAGGAAAGAAATGTGTGCTTAAATGGGGTTTGTGGTGGATTTTCTGCAGATTTCCAATTATGTATACAATACGATTAATTAATAAGGAATTATATTTTTTTAAAAAATGTACTATATGCTACATTAAATATTTATCTTTCAATACTCTGGAAATTAGGTTTTTATTGCAACAGTCTTAATTTTCTGTAGGTGTAACCAACTGCCTTATTAAATAAGAGACACAGAGCCAATGTAAAGATGAAAGCCAAAGAGGTCAGAGCTAAGAGTCTTACCCGCTTTCCGCCAGCTAGCCTCTCCCGCCAAGAGACCTCTCTGAAAAGGGACTACTTCCTGTGCGTTCGCCTTTAAATAAGAGTTCTCGTTCTTCCTTCTCATTGGTTGTAAACCCAACTACGTGACTGCCTCGTCACTGCCTCTCTGTATAGACCTCCAAGTTTTCTATGGTTGGTATTGAGATTAAAGGCGTGTGTCTCCAATGCTGGCTGTATCTTTGAACACACAGAGATCTACCTAGTTTTGCCTGCCGAGTGCTAGGATTAAAGGCGTGCACCACCACCGCCCTGGCTTTCACTTTGGCTTGCTAATAGCTCTGACCTCTAGGCAACTTTATTTATTAACATACAAATAAAATCACATTTCAGTACAAATAGAATACCACTATAATTTTCTTAAATGGAAAACCTGAGTTTCTAGCTGACTGATCTAAACCAGTAGAGTTTCTTAAAACAGGGAAAACATTCACTGCAAGATACCTGATTTTAAATATTCTCTGTTAACATATTAAGAAAAAAGACTTTGCAGATAGGCTTGAGTTAAAAATCTTAACATGGAGAGATTAAACAGGATGGCCTAAGGTGGTCCAATCACAAGTGTTTTCATAACTCAAGAAGAGGAACATTGTGTGCTCAGAAAGGAAAAATCAGTAAGATGAAGACCAAGGATAGAAAGATGAGGCATTAAAAGGGGGAATCCCAGGAACAGAAATGGGATTCTGCTTGTGATCTGTCAAGGGAATATCAAATATGGGCAAAGGGCATACCAGCACCAACAGTCAACTCAGACTGAAAGAAACAGGAATATTGCAAAGAAAAACAATGTCAGAACATTGCAGTTTCAAAGATGGGAAACAAGCTACACCAACCTCCATGAGAACATAGACAGCTCTTCTAGGAAAAAGAGTATTTGAAGACATGGCTATAAACTCAAAAGATGGAGCTGTCACTCTAAAAGAAGATACCACTTGGCACAGAGAACAGAGCTATAGATTCAAGAGGGAGCCACCTAAAACAACAGACGATTGTTGCCAGTCCTGGAAAAACTATTGTTTCTTTTTGCTGTATTTAGAATTTTTGGAGCCAGCCAGCAATATCTGCATTCCTCACATTTTGTCCCTCTGGATGTGGGGAATTGTACACCTATAACCATGTTTTACCCGTGACATTTGGGGAATAGATACTTGTCTCCTTCCCCAGTTCAACAGATAGAAAGGAAATTCCTCCAAGGAAACATTCTACCCAAATTCTAGACTATATATATTTCCAATAATTTAGTTGTACAGTTTTTAAAAACAGAATGGTAATACTTAGACAGACTTAAACTGATGCAGTAGTGAAGTAACCAGGGAAGCATGACTACGATAAATGTATTAAATACGTGGGATGAACATAAATGATCAAAGTATACAGAGAAGACTCGGGTATGTAGAAAAATTTTACCACCAAATAGCCATTTCCAAATTTCTAATCCTATATTCTCACGCTTGTAATAGCCAGCATTATTGACCATAGTGAAGCGCAATTTTACATATTGACTAAATACCAATACACACCATTAACACTGGAAAACGGGGAGGAGGAAGGAGATGGAAGAGAGGATGAGGCAGAATGATAGGACAGTTATGACTAAAATACTTACATGTGGTTTGGACTAATTAAACCTCTTTGTACAATTGGTATATGCTACTAATTCATAATTATAATTTTAAGCAGGTAAATAGTTTTATAAATATATAAGTGAAATATACATGCACTGCTGACTAGGATACTTAGAACACTGTTTTGTGAAAGACCAAATGTACTTTTGGTACACATAAGATATACAACCATATATATACAAGTATTTGTGTGTCCTGATTTTATATAAAATAAAAAATTACATAAAGATATACAATTACATATATCCTCTTATTATCCTGAGAGATATATATGAGATATTATATATGTGTGTGTGTATGTATATATACATCCTAATGTTTCTACCATGAGCTACTTACCCAAAAAGAAACTAAAACATTTTCCTATAAATACCCTTGTATTTATAGGAAACACATTGGTACCCATACCAATTGGGTACCAAGAAGCCCAAACTGAAAATATTCTTAATGTCTATGTCATATGAAAGCATAAGCAAATTATATCCCATCTTTACAATGAAATATGCTCATGAATAAAATGGGAAACACAAGTGCCAAACTCATCATGTTGATATGAAGAAGCCAAGCAATGAAGCTCATGAGTTAAATTATTATTTTAAAAAAATAGAGAAGACAAGTGGATTTTGTCAGTAGTTATGGAAACAGTTTAGTTGCCTGACAGCAAAGTCATAGTGGGAGAAATTACTGGAGATATGCTAACACACTATTTACAGTTTGAGAGAAGTTCGATTGTAGTATTAGTAGTAACAGATGTATGTATTTATTTATGTTAAACTGTACATTTAAAATAGATCTATTTAATTTGGGGGGAATAATATATTGTATGGAAAAAGTTAAAAACCACATATACATGCACATTCCTACAGAGGCATAAATGCACATGAACAAAAAGAAAAGAAAATATAAACCTGCCATGAGAACATGCAAAGCAAAACAAAACAATGTACCATACATTGTGGGGAAGTGAAATGTTGTAGAAAATCTTCCAGTATCTTTTATTGCAAGTGTTCAGTGTAATAACTGTGTTTACCTATATTAAAAAGTATTTATTTCAATTTGTTACTCAAGATTATTCTAAGCGTTTTAAGTTTCTAACTTTTATAGTATTAGGAACTGTCTAGAGATTTATTGGGAGGCTCAGAATTTAGAAATGAAATGAATAAAAGAAAGAAAAATAATCACTAACCAGTCTACTAGTGGTTAACAACAAATCTACTGAAAAATGCTAGTCCATAGGGCAGAACACTTTGCTTTTCTCTGACAACAATGATGTGGCTATTTCATCTTGAGACAAAAACTATTTTGACATCTCTCTCTCTCTCTCTCTCTCTCTCTCTCTCTCTCTCTCTCTCTCTAGTCATAGAGACTGTCTATAGTCAGAAGACTGGAATGAATTTTACTTTTTTTACTTCTAGCTTTAAATTTATGTGAATTAGAATTATGGGAGAAAGCAATCTAAAATATGGTTTGTGAGTTCCCCACTTACCATTTCACAGATTTATTCACTCAAACAAATCTCAACCATAGAGAATCTATTGAATATAATGATATATACACTTCTCTCTGTCAAACATTTACATGTAACATTTAATGTGTTTGGAAATTCATGGAAGTTTAAACATCATTATTATCCAATATTTTGTAAATAGCCATTTCTAAAAGTGATGGTTCAATGTACAACTGAACTTATTAATGAAAGAATAACGTGTGTATTATTAATATCAAAGCATCTAAGAAACTTGCTATTTTTCTCTTTGAAGTTCTTCTAATTAGAAGGATCCCAATAGATATTTTAAAAATTAAAGTAAATATACTATGAGAATCTTTAGTGTGTGGACCCAAAAGGACAACTGTGGATGTTCGGTCTCACTTTCTACCTGTTTGTGGCAGGGTCTCTTGTTTGCCAGTACATAAGTCAAGAGAATTGGCCTGTGAGTTTTGGGGGGATTCTTTCTGTATCTATCATCTCACCATTGGAGAACAGTGTGATTAAAAATGTTCCTACTGAGTCTGGTTTTGTAGGGTTCTGGGGACCTAGATCCAGGATTCTATGTTTATACAAAGGCTTTACCTACCCCTACAATGCTGAATTTCTGATTTCTACCATACAACATTAAAATAATAGAAACTGATATTTTGTAGTATTTCAAGGGCCAATGAGCAAGCTCCATTAGCAGAGTGCTTGCAGTGCAAGTATGAGGAAAGAATTAAAAACCTGGGCGCCCATTTAAAAAACTGTGCAAATCAGGATGCACCTGCAACCCATGTCGGAAGGGGTAGCGACAAGAGGAAACCTGGGGCTTGCTGTCTGGCTAGTCTAGCTGCGTCAGTAAGCTACAATTAAGGAAGAAACACTGTCTTAAAAACAAATGTGGAGAGCAGATGAGGAAGACACTCCAAGTGGATTTCTGTCTTTGCTTGTCTCTGCACACACAGGAGCACACACACATGGGCATGAATGAAAAGGCATGCGCAACTAAATTAAATATTAGAAAATAATAATACCATAAAATTAAAAAGTACTTCTAAATTCTCACTCAAATCATGTGACAATTCACTATCTTAAAAAATGCCAAAATCGGCTCAAGCTCTTTGGATGCAACGTGCAGGAATTAAAGATAGGAACCTGGAGGCAGGAACTGAAGCAGAGGCTGAGAGGAGTGCTGCTTTCCAGCATGTTCTGATAGAAGACGGTTGTGGACATGGTCGTGTTCGTCATCATCGTCTCCGCCCTCATTCTGATCTGGGAGGAGCCCTATGTGTACAACCCTATTCCACATACCTTTGATAGAGACTGTGTGACCACAAAGACCAAGGGGATGCTGGAGACATGAATGTCAACCACATCCAGGGTTTTTCCAACAAGTAGGACTACAATGACAGGTGAAGGAGCCGGCTACTTACTGACTCTCCCCGGCTACGCTCAGCATGCTGGAAACTGGTGTGTCTAAAGGTCAATGTTAATAAATGGCCAGTTTACATGGGAAATTTCAAATTCAGATCAATTAATTTTTATACGTGCTGTTACTTATTATTTTCATTTTCATACAAAAATAGAATCAGCTAGTTTTTTATATTAATAAAATGAATTATTAATGATTAAAATAATAAACCATCAATGAGCTAAATCTTGAATTTTGTTTTATAACATTTTATTAGATGCATGCATATTATTTTAGGATAAGTGATAGCCATGATACAAATATTTCCATGATTAGGTCTTCCCAGAAATGGCAAACATATCAAACAAAAGTCCTGGTAATCAGTGAAATGCCTGTGTAGAAATATAAACTAGTATATGTTCTTAAGTTTGCTTACCAAGTATTGGGTTTCATTATTCTCATGCTTATATATCACCATAGTCTGTCTTGTTTATCCTTTCCTCATTCCTCTCTCTTGTCCATGCTCTATGTTTCCATATGCCTTCCAAAAATACACCTGTCATGGTTCTCCAGAACAACAGAATTTATACAATGAATCCATATATGTAAGTGGAAGTTTCTGTCCCACAAGCAACTCCCAAATACCCAGCAGCCACTTTCAAATTACCACACAGAGACTTATATTAATTATAAATGCTTAGCTGGTTGCTCAGGCTTATTACTAACTAGCTCTTACACTTAAATTAACCCATAATTTATATCTATGTTTAGCCACATGGCTTGGTACCTTTTCTCAGTATGGCATTCTCATCTTACTTCCTCTGCATCTGGCTGGCAACTCCTGACTCCACCCTTCTTCCCAGAATTCTTAGTTTGGTTGCCCTGTCTATACTTCCTGCCTGGCTACAGGCCGTTCAGCATTTTATTAAACCAATGAAGTGACAAATCTTTACAGTGTACAGAGGATTATTCCACAGCATGTATATATATACATATGTATACTAATAAAGCCATATACACATATGCATATGTGCATGGGATATATACATATTCATGGGGCTATATATATGTGTGTGTATGTGTATGTGTGTGTGTGTTTATATAGAAAGAGAATTTATTAGAATGACATACAGGCTGTGGTCTAACCACCAATTGCAGCCTATGTATGGAGGTTCAAGAATCCAGTAATTGCTCACTCCATGAGGCTGGATATCTCAGATGCTCCTCAGTATGCACTGGAATCCCAAGAAGTAGGCTTTAATGCCAATGAAGGAATGTTTTTGCTAGGGAGAGCGAGAGCTTGCCTCTTGCACATCTTTTATATAGGCTTCCAGAAGAAGATGGGGGCCAGATTAGAGGTAGGTCTTTTCACTTCAAAGATCCAGATTAGAAGTAGATCTTCCCACTGCAATGATCCAGTTAATTAAAAACTCCTCAGGTATCCCTAGCCATTTTGGGGCTTTAGTTAATTTCAGGTGTACTCAAGTTGACAACCAAAAATATCATGACAATACCCTCTGCTTTCATGTCACATTTATTTCATTAACTTCCTGTTATCTCTTCTTTCCCCTCATGATATCATTTTTCCTTTTAATGGTTTCTTTTTTTATTTTCCGGACCTCTCTCACACACAAACACATACTTCATATAAATTTAAATTTAGTTTCTTTCTGTGAGTGGAGTTGCTTTAGTCTTTCTGAGCCTAGCTGATTTCACTTAATATGATTTCCAGTTTCATCTTTCCTATAAACATAATAGTTTCATTTTACTTTATAACTGAATAAAAATCCATGGAATACATTTACTACTTAGAAAGCATAATTTATTATGTAAAACAACAATGTCCTATGGTGAACAATATAAGTCATATTGAAAATATTCACAGAAAAAGCAATAAAGAATTAGAAACTCACAAAAAATAAAATCAACCTTTGAAATGGTTTTTGAAACTGTGAAATATTTCTTTATCCTCTCAACAGTAGAATTATATTTATATGATGATATGCAAAACTATATAATGTTTGGCATTTGAATGAGTTCCTTTCCAAGAACCAGATATTTATGTTTCACTTAACAAAATAATTTTAAATGTAGCCCATTAATGAATAATGCATGGTTTTCTTTTTGGTGTATACTATTCAAAAATAAAGATTCTTCCTACATCAGCAATAATTAATTTATTGTTAATTCTTGTATTTAAAATATCAAAGTCATTTTCCTATAACTTCCAGCTAAAAAGGAAGACAATGCCATCATGTTGGATTGGGGAAAGACCTTAGATTTTAAGGACAAAGGTCTTAGATTTGAACCATGTAGATACCCTTTATTGATGCCCCCTCCCATCATGGAGTATTATCTCCCTCCTCTGGGATAATGAAGTGCACAGAAAACTTACTTGGAAGCTGTAATCACCAGGCACATAGCCATCATTATTTAACTAGTACTGTCTAATTGACCAGTTGGTCTGACCAATTTACTCTGAGTTCAATCTCTGTCCTTCTGTTAGTTAAGGATAAGCCAATTTAATGGAAGAGTTTATTATCAGTAAAACTTTAAGAAGGTAGAAGAGAAGAAATCCCATCCCTGTTGTATATCCTATCAGGAGATACAATTAAGGAGAAGAGCTGTCTGGGGAGAGATTGAACCAGGAACAATTACCCCTGCTAGGATATAGCTGGCCCAAGTCAGAAAGAAGGAAATGAGAGCTGGACAGAGACAATACCAGATAAGGGGCAACACTGAGAAAATGAAAACAGTACGTGATGAAATAGTTCTGTCTACAGCCTTTCTCCATGCGGCTTACATTATCCAAATCCCAGTCCCATGAAGGGATTTGGTAAGGGAGGGAACTTGGCTCCTGTGAGCTCAATAAAAGGAGGAAGACTTCAGGAATGATGGTTTGTGGGAAAGTCTTTATGGTACCTTACAGAAGCTAGAGGGTCAATAATCAATAAAAATCCTTAATATAATCTGGAAGGGTTTTTCCTCCAAACTTAGCAATATTCACCACACTATTAGGTCATCAAAATGAACTAACAAATCATGCCTTAATATGTAGAAAAATGGAAGAAATATCTTTCTTTTGCTGAACTTAAGCCTCCTCATTTATTTTGTTTGTTATTCCTGCTGTTGTTATTTTGTTTTGATTTGTCTTTCTTTTTCACAATGATACTGCTTCAACCAGAGTTATATTTTGTTTATAAATTAAAAAGAGAGATTCAGATTGGCTGTCTAATGCAGTACAAAACTGTATTAGAGGCTGAAGATGTGGCCCCAGAAAATAATTTGCCTACTAAGCATGAGGCTTCCAGTTAGATCCTTAACCACTGCAAAAAAGAATAGGAAACACTTAAACACAATCTTTTACTTCTGTTAAAGTCCTGTCAAGGCTTGGTATAACTAGCTGCAATTAAATCACATATTTGATCCATCCAATAGATAAGTCCTCAGTGGTCATGTTGAATGACGATTGTCTACCTCTGTGCAAACTATAAAATAACCTTACTGAGTGACTGGAGTCACATTAGATAGAAATTGGTAGATGCCATCATCAGACCATGCACTCTGTAATTCGTTTATTGGCAATGTATTGTTGTGGGATAATCTTTTTGTACAATGTGAAGATATGTCTCTGCCAAGCCACCTTCTGATTGGTTTAACCAATAGCTAGGCAGGAGAGGATAGATGGGACTTCTGGACAGAGATAGGAATTCTGGGAAGGAATCAGAGAGACAAAGATTCACTGGTGAGACACAATGGGACCATATAGTATGGAGAAGAGGTAATGAGCCATGTGATAGAATGTAGATTAATATAAATGGGTTAGTTTAAGTTTTAATACCTAGGTGGGAAGAAGCCTAACCTAAGGCTAAGCTTCCAAACTTAATAAAAAGTTTCTGTGTCATTATTTGGGAGCTGGCAGTCCAAAGAAAGAACTGTTACCATATATATATATATATATATATATATATATATATATATATATAATTTCTCACAGCAAAAAATTCAATCTAATATAAACAAATGATACTAGAGAAGTGATGTGAGATCACTGCTTTTTAAAAACTGACAGTTCAGTTCTTAAGCTTTTGGAAACAGGTTGTGGAAAAATTTAGAGGTTTCTGGATACAGAATATTAGATTGCTGTTAATAAAATTTACTGGGTGATTTTGGTGGGAGCTCAGAAGACCAAAATGCTGATTGACAATAGACAGTGAATGATGTATAGATGAGGTTAGAGATAGGTACAAGAAGTATACTGAGAAGGGGCATGAAAGCATATGTCTTACATTCTGGCAAAGAATTTGTATACATTTTTCTATGTCCCAAGGCTTGAACTTGCCAAGAAAATCAGGCAGAGACAATGTGAAGGTAAAAAGGCCTTCAGGTCTTGTCATGGTTATTTCTGTCTCATTTTTCCAGGTTTACAGTATGAATTAGAAGCAAAATCAGAGTTAAAAAAAGTTTGTTTGATCAGAGAATCCAAAATAAAACTCAGATGATAGAATGGCCTCTGAAGAGAAGACAAGATAAAAACACTAAAGACATTTTGAAAAGCTCATATGGAAACCTACTATTTTAGAAACTTCCTAAAATACATATATACACACAAGTGAAGAGTTTAAATGGAGTCATCTTATAATGTAGCAGCAATGCCCCTACCAGACTACATAGGATAACAGAAAGCCCAGTGTCAGGAAGGAGTTACTTCCTTTGGAGCTATTGACAAGCTACTTCCCATATGCAAACAAATATTATAGGCTATTGCCAATCTTTTGTCTACCCTCTCCCCAAAAGTTGGGAGTAAGACCACATTGCTGAAGATACCACATAGTTGAGTCATAGACCATGGAGAAATCAAGCTGCTACTCAACTGGATGCTTCATCCCTACTACCTAGACTTCATGGTATTAGAAGGCACTGTACAGAAGAAAAGTAGTCACCAACCAGATGCAGCTGAGAACCCTGTGAGCTACAATAATAAAAAACCTGGTAAGGCATGCCCACTGGTGTGTTCCTGGCATAAACACTATGAAAATAAACAACCACTTTCTGATTAGATTTAGAACTTTCTTAAATGTTGAAACTTATACCTAGCACCATTACTGGAGCCAAGAACATGTGGATAGACAGGTCATAGGCCCCAGGTGAGAACAAACTACTATATTACTGCTAAATTGTAACAGTATTAAATTGATTCTTATTGACTTATTATTAGACCAATAGATTAGTGCATCTGTCAACTCTCATCAGGTTAGCTTCATTAGGCAGAAGCTGCGGATTAACACAGAGAATCACATCTGGTCAAGGCATAGAGAATAAATGATTCAGTTATAAAGGAGACCTTTGTTACAGGCTCAGGGATCATGACAGTTAAAGGAATGGAAAGATTGCAATGCCCAGATGTGATAGATGACTACAAGTAAACAGTGTTTTCTGGGTACAGTAGGACAAGGACATATCAACTCACATTAGTTGTGACAACATGAACCAGACCTTTGCAGGCTCAATCCAGACAAAATCCCCTCATGGAGGATGGGTGGGGAAAACAGTCCCGGACCTAGCCAATGGCTATTGGTAATTGATAGATGCTGGGAGAGAGAAAGGGAGTTTTCTTAAGGTGTGGCCACTTTTGTGTCATTGATCGTGACCCAGTGAAGGGTAGATAATCAAGAGTAAAAGTGCAACACAAACTGGACTTGATGGATTTAAAAGAGAACACATATTCTGGGTGGGGGGATGGGGGGGGAAGAGGAATGGATCTGAGAGGATCAGGAAATAGGAATGAATATGGTCAAAATAAAATACATGAAATTCTCAAAATACTAATACAATGCAGGGAAAACAAACACAAAATTTTCAATCTAAATAGATTTATCTAGATTTACATATCTTTTTATAAGCAAACAAGCAAAGAGCAATATAAGATCTTTGCATTGGCATTGTAGGAAAGATGTCTTCAGAGCAGCTCAAAAAATGGCTAGATTTTACCCATTGTAGTCTCAAATGAATGAAAGTGTGAACTCATATTCTCTTGGAAATAGAGAGAGCCCGGGGCACCTGATCACACATAAATGGTGAGGAAATTGTTTCTGTAGAATCCACTTCACTGTGATCATCTCCAGAGGTACTCAGAGAATGCTTCGGGCTATCCAAAGTATCTCAGCTGCAGCTGGAACTGGTGTCAGATTTTAATTTGTCCGTGTAATGTTGGGTTTTGTGTGCATGCAATGTATTAGAGATGTAGGGCTATGGGACATTTCAACAGATTTGAAAGGGATGACTTTTAAAAGACTGAACAAGGTATGACAAAGTCACAGTTCCCAACCGCAGCCCAAACGCACAATGGGTGTAAGCCTACTCTGAAACTGAGACTCCAAGACGTCAGAGATGTTGAGGATGTGTAATGATTGTTGGATGAGGAAAGGCACAGGCAGCAAAAGAAGCTAACCCAAGGGTGAGGCCATATGGTCTAAAAGGGTACACATACATGTGCTCATATTTGTATCTCTATCTATTGATAAGGATATGGATATATGTGTGATATTTTAGTAATCACATATCTGTATTAGAAACATGGTTAATGTTGTCATTCTTGGGTGTAATGTTTGTCACTAACTAGGTTGGATTTGAAAGTGCCTAGGAGACAGTAAAGCATATTTCTGTGTACATCTGTTAAGAAATGTCCAGAGAGGGTTAACTGATAAGGGAGGACCTGTCTCAAACTGGCTCCAGGTCTCACACAGAATAAATGAAGAAAAGTAGAAAGCCACCTAGCACAGGTAGTTTCTCACTTTACTTTCTGCCCACACTGAAGCATGTTGGTTCTGCCATACATTCCGTCCACCAAGATATTCTACCTTACCACAGGCTAGAAACAGTAGAACCAAGGAATACAAACTCTAAGACCATGAGTCACAGTCACTGAATCCGGGTTGTTCTAGTCCATTGGAACTGAGGTCAAAACTTGGAGCCTGCACATGAAGCTGGATTTTGCTGGGGTTTGGTCTTGAATTGGTCTCATCCTTTCTTTCCAGGTCCCCGATTACACCTCTTGGAATGTTTATTCTGTCAGATGGGATTGTACACTGTAAACACGTGATTTTATTTTCATTTTTCAGGGACTTAAAAGCCCAGAGTGTGCCTTGCATCTCAATGAAACTTTAAAATAGGCCCTAAGGAGTAAGTTAAAAACTATTGGGACTATGGGCAATAGACTGAATGCAATTTTCATTATGAAATGTACACAAGCCTGTGAAGATTGGGGTTGCATATTTTGATTTAAGAAGTGTTTAAGTATCAAGTTGGCAATGTATGGATTTATTATAGTTAATCTTGAATTTCAGCATGATAGAGTAGATAAGTCCCTAGGAAATCAGCAAAGCACTTCTTGGACATGCCTGTGACATTATTTCCAAAGAGATTTGTATGTGGATAGGGAGAGCTCACCTGAATGTAGGTAGCACTATCCTACCTAACCCTGTACTAACCCTACAGGATGGGGGTTCAGGAAGTAATAAAATGAGAAAAAATAATAATTACCAATAATATTTACTCTCTCTCTCTCTCTCTCTCTCTCTCTCTCTCTCTCTCTCTCTCTC
>CABHPR010135712.1:0-12594 GCA_902168415.1 Peromyscus melanophrys | reverse complement strand
GGGGGGGGGGGGGGGGGGAGTGGAGGGAGAGGTACTTTTGACCAGAAACATTGGTCTCTTACTCATTCCTCAATTCCTTCTAGCTCTGTTTCTTCTTTAAACTACAAAGTTTGCCAGTAAAGGGGGCAGTGGGGTAGAAAACAGGTGGATAACCAAAGTCCACACGGAATTTACTTGAGAATGCAGACTGAGAAAGTTAATGGATATATTATCTCTTCCCTGTGTGCGCACACACACACACACACCAGTTACAGTTGATGTATGGGTCACAATTCCATGTGCCAGGACAGTCAGTGGCCGTGTGTGAGTGAATGGAGGCAGGAGTCATAGATGCAGACACAGGCAAATGTGAATAGCTGAGGATTCAGGATGTCTACCCTGCAAAGCCCACACACTTTCAACCAGGTAGCACAGCTCTAAGACAATAGTTCTGTCACACAGTAAATAAGTCAATGTGTAAATCAGTTGTGGGACAGCGGTTGTGTGTGTGTTGAGCACATGCCAACCCTGAATTCTGTCATTGGTTCTTCTCTTGCAGCTGTTCAAAGATGCCTGGCTGCTGCACATGCACCCAGGTCCCTGGGCCTGGCAGCCACTCAAGGTAGAAAATGAAGACCACGGTGCCCCAGAACTGTGGTGCCATCCAGCCTGCCGGGTAAGTGGGGAATGAGCAGCCAGCAGGAAATGCCCTCAACTGAAAAACCAAAATAATTTGTTAGACTCACAGAAGTAGAAACCAGTTTGGTGTCATGTCCTCTTTTAGTATTTCCCATGTCCATGAGCTGCTTGGTCGGAGCACATAGGTGTACATCATTTTCCTTCTAGCTTTAAGGATCTGTTTGTCTGCAGAACGTCCCCAGGTCCCTCACACAGATGCCCCTCTCCCGCAGCCATGGCTGATGACAGCACCTCACACTGTAGCAGCAATCATCCTCGTCTGCCTGCCTTCGTAGCCAAAGCCACTGTTCCTTTATCTCCACAGCTCAGGCCTGCGAACAGCTGGCCATCCGTTCCCAGTGACCATGTTAGAGGTAGTTGCTAGAATGATGAGAACTATAGGCAAGGCTGTGAGCACAGGTCCTTTGTCTTCCAGGTGGGACAGTGTGTGGTGGTCTTCAGCCAGGCTCCTAGTGGGAGAGCACCACTCAGCCCCAGTTTGAACTCTCGCCCATCACCTATCAGTGCCACTCCTCCAGCCCTGGTTCCGGAAACCCGAGAATACCGCTCCCAGTCCCCAGTGAGGAGTATGGATGAAGCTCCTTGTGTTAATGGCCGCTGGGGAACACTGAGGCCCAGGGCTCAAAGGCAGACTCCCTCAGGTTCCCGGGAAGGGAGCCTCTCCCCAGCCAGAGGAGATGGCTCTCCCATCCTCAATGGTGGAACCTTATCTCCAGGAACAGCAGCTGTCGGAGGTGCTTCCTTAGACAGCCCTGTACAGGTAGTATCTCCAGGCACTCCATCTGCCTCTGAAGGGTATGACCTAAAAATGGGACTGTCTCTAGCCCCCCGACGAGGGTCTCTGCCAGATCAGAAGGACCTGAGGTTAAGTTCCATTGATCTGAATTGGGACCTGAAGTCCGCTTCCAGTAGCAGTCATGTGGATGGTCCAGACAGCAGGACAGTTGCAGGGAGTGTGAGACACCCTCCAGAACAGACCAATGGTGTTCATACCCCACCACATGTGGCCAGTGCCCTTGCAGGGGCTGTATCCCCCAGTGCCCTGCGTCGGAGTTTGGAAGCCATCAAAGCGATGTCATCCAAAGGCCCCTCAGCCTCGGCCGCACTAAGTCCTCCTCTTGGGTCTTCTCCAAGCTCCCCTGGGAGTCAGAACCTGAGCAGTGGAGAAACAGTACCCATTCCCCGCCCAGGACCAGCCCAGGGAGATGGTCATTCCTTACCCCCCATTGCCCGACGCCTGGGCCACCACCCTCCACAGTCCCTCAATGTTGGCAAACCTTTGTACCAGAGTATGAACTGCAAGCCCATGCAGATGTATGTGCTGGACATTAAAGACACCAAGGAGAAAGGTCGGGTCAAATGGAAAGTATTTACTAGCAGTTCTGTGGTTGGACCTCCTGAAACCAGCCTGCACACAGTGGTACAGGGCCGAGGAGAGCTTATCATATTTGGAGGGCTCATGGACAAGAAGCAGAATGTGAAGTACTATCCAAAAACAAACGCCTTGTACTTTGTGCGAGCAAAGAGATAATGTGTTCAAAGTCCTTTCCTTTCTGTGGCTTTTCATTTGGAATTTTCCAGTGTACAAGCATTTGGACTGAGACTGGGAAAACAACATGCTCGCACAAACCAAAACTCCAATTCCACACCTAACTCACTCCAGGCTGGGGTCAAATCTCCATTAAGGAAAAGATTATATATAAATATATACAGATATATTATATAGCCAACTCTGTTTACAAATAAAGGTGAGATCTCCGTCCTGGTTCAGATCAGCTGTTGCTGTCTTAGCAGAGGCTGTGCTGGCCTTTTCTACTCTGCGATAATCGGACCAGGAAGTGAGGGACAGACTAACAACAGTAACTTCCCACAAGAAGCAAGCTGAAGAGCCCCCGTGATCTTTCTGTGGCCTTCTCAGACAGGACCCCAAGGAAGAGGCTTCAGACGCTGTGCTGCAGGATCAAAGTCCCTTACAGAACACAGTTCTTCCCTGTCCTGTTTAGACCACAGAGGACCTGTGACCGGCTCTGCAGAAGCAGCCTGTGCCTGGTCCCTTCTGTGATCCAGAGACATCACCCAACAAGAAATAACACTGTTAGCTGTATGCTGGAGTCACGGTGAAACAATGTGTATGGAGCCGCCATCTGTCTGCCTCCTTCCTGTCCGCTGGTCTTTTGAGTTCTCCCTATGTGTCTCAGCAAACATGCAGTGTCTGATTATGGGATTTTCTGACAATCGTGTTTGGTTGCAAGTTGCCAAAAAAACATATTATTTTCCTTTTAGAATTGGGTCCTCAGAGGCCTCTTTTCGGTCTGTAGGCTGCTCCCCTGTCCTTTGGTGGTTTGCTTTGGTTTGGGATGTTTTACTTTTTGTTTTGTTTTGGGCATTTGACCTTTTTTAAAAAGCATCTTGTTGCTCCTGCTTCTCTTACAAAGCTCCAGTGTCTATAGAGTCTGATGCTCTCGAGCCTTCCATCGCCAGGGGCGAGTATCCACTGCAGTGTCAGGGCACACACCTGTGACCCTCATACTCGGGCAGAGGCAGGATTATGGGGCTAGCCTGGGTTATATGATGAGACCCTGTCTCAACAAAACAAAGTAAAATTAAAATGCCAGTATCGTTTCTTAAAAAAAAATCTCTGAAGCATCAAAAGACACCTCTTCCTCCCCGCCTCCCACTCCACTCCCCCAAGGCAGGGTCTCACTATGTAGCTCACAGAGATCCTCCTGCCTCTGCCTCCCAAGTGCTTTGAGGAAAGGCATGTGCCACCAGGCCCAGCTCAGAAGATTGCTTTTTCTGTCTCTTTTATCTCCACATTACACTGGGCACACCCATCTCTATTAGTGGAGTGTAGGAGTTGATCTTAAAGGGAATCTGGGAACAGTTCCTTCCAGAAAGGGTCTCATGGTGACACACCTTCTGCTGTGCTGTGGACAAGTGGCTGGTTTGAGAACCATGTCCTTGACCTTGGAGATCCATGTTGACCTGGGAGCAGCTCCGTCCCTCATGTTGTCTTTTTCTTTTGTCCTTCAAACAGGGCTTTGGTTTGTACTTTCACTCATTTCCTAGATAAAGTACAGGCACCCAGGAGAGTGTTGATTTTGTTCAGAGGACGACGCTGGAAATTACTAGTCTTTAAACCATAGCCTGGACATAGGAGACATCAAAATAAGAGTATTTTAAATGGCTGTGCAACTATGGATTTGGGTGGTTTCTCATCAGTGGTAAAGGATTTTCATTTTGCCTTTAAAACCAAAATTGAAACAACAAAAAGTGTGTTTCCCAGCCCCTCTCTCCCTCTCTCTTGTCTCCCAGGCACAAGGCCACTGCTGCTGGCCCGGGTCCTGGCTCACAGCCAGCACTCTGCCTGTCGGACAAGTGTCTCCTGCTTCATGCTCGGGCCTCTCTTCGCCATTAGCTTTGCTCTGATGGTCCTGGCAGGAAAGTCTCCCTGTGGAAGCCCAGGAAGGGCCGGCTCTCGGGAGAGGCACGTGCTCTGGAGCTGCTCCCGGAACACCCTGTGTCCCGCCGCTCCAGCCTCCTGCCTGTTGCTTCCTCCAGTCCTTTGGCCAAGACTGTTTGATCCTGTGGGGCCTCACGAAGAGGCAAGGACATCGGATGAGCAGCCTGGCATCGCCGACTCTGGCTGTGGTATGCTTGCATGTGGACGGTGCCTGTGGACTTGTTTCTACTTAAACATCGAGTAGTCAGACACTTGGAAGTTCAGAAGCTCCACTTCGTAGTCTGTTTCCCTTGTGGCCTTCCGAAGCTGGCTGTCAACTGTTGATTCTTCTGCTTTTCCCAAGTAGGCAGACAACAGAAACATTAACCTCTTAGAACTCCGGGGTCCTGGGGCTGCCCTCACTGCCGAGAGCCAGGTGTCTACAGTCCCTCCAGAGAAAACAACGAGCCTTGCCTGCACACAGCAGGGTAGGACTTGGTGGTCCCTGAGCACTGTGGATGTGTGCTGTGGGGAAGTGACTCGGCAGTGAAGAAGGTGGTCTCCTCAGCCGCGTGAGACTGTGTATGTGGCAGAACTTCCGGTGTCTCCACAGAGGTCAGCGTTCCCACAGCACTGTCAGTTCAGATTTAACCACAACTTCTTTTGTTGACACGATACCAATTTTGTCTTAAAATTCGCTGAGAGACATGAGACAAAATATTTTGTTTGAACCCTCAGGAGCACCTAAAGCAAATATTTATCAGTATTTAAGTATTTAAAAATACGTCTTGTTTCTACTTGAAGCTTTAACCCTTTCCATTCCTGCAAGTGTGCCTTTGAGAGCCCTTGGTCATATTAACTTGGGTTATTTTGCTGGCCTCCTGTGAGCGTTCTGGGCACTGCTCTGCTCCTGCACAGAGCTTCCTGTTCATTATCCCACACCATGCAGCAGAGAGCATTCGTTTTCATTCCCCTGTCCGCCTTTCTTCCTTGCTTGGGGTGAACAGGTCACAACCCCATCTCCCCCCACATTGTGGGAGCACCAATAAGTCATAGAAACAAACGTCAACTTTGTTTAAGATAATGCTGGGGCGTGCTCTCCTCCCAGCCCTCTGTGGCTTGATTGATTTTAATGTTTGAGCTATAGCAAGAACTGAAGCCATGAACTGTGGAAGAGCGCCTTGGAGCTCCTTAAAATGCGGAAGAGGAGAGGAAGGGGCATTGCAGGAAGGCTCAACTTTGAAGGACAGAAAGTCACTGACAGCGGAACAAGGGGGC
Source organism: Peromyscus melanophrys (assembly GCA_902168415.1). NCBI lineage: Eukaryota > Metazoa > Chordata > Mammalia > Rodentia > Cricetidae > Peromyscus > Peromyscus melanophrys. Next base: position 7,196 of record CABHPR010135712.1, on the reverse strand, counting down.
CTCCCTTCCTTTACCATTCTTTCTAGGTTTATTCTGCTTTGCTTTTTCCCTTCTTCAAAGTGAATCACCTGCTCGGTCTGTCCATCTGTCTGTCCTTGTCCTCATGGTGACCCCAGCATGGTGACGGACTCTGTGTTATCTGTAGTCTCACCAGCGCAGAGGACGGTGGGAAGATCTGAAGGGTCCAGGGCCAGGAAGCCTGGCCTCAGTACTTCATAAGGCATGATCTGCTGTCACCATCAGGTGACACCACCGTCCTTGTGAATGAAAGCCAGCCTCATCGGCTCCACTGTGCTCGCTCTGCTCGCCTGCCCCCTCCTACCAACCAGGGCTCATGTCAGTGTGCACCCACCGTGCCCTGGCGAAGCTGGTGCTGTGAGTGATGTTTCCCATACAACTCAGGGGTGCCGGGTGGCTCACCCTGATAGTCATTGTAGGCACATCACAGTGTAGGAATGAAAATGGAACCCATGGGTATTTAAATCTGTCAATCTCATTTTTGTTAATGTTTTCCCCTGATGACTTTTTAGCAGTTTAACAAATAAAACAAAAATGGACTGAATTGTCTTGACTGTTTTATTAGCACAGGAAAGAAAGGGGGGCGGAATCCCTGGGATGGGGGGCAGTGGGAGGAAACAAGTTGGTTGGAAGGTTGTGTTTGCTGAGAGGGTGTGTTGTCCCTGTTGCAGATATTCAGTCTCACCCTGAGATAGAGACCCCAGGGAAGTGAGCAATATGCAGAGGACCAGGATAGCCTTTGCATCACAGTGACCTAAGCAGAGGGGGGGCAGGACCGTGGAGTCTTGAGACAGCACGGCAGCTAGGGGCCGGATGCTGCTGCCCCTGTTTGCTCCTCTACCCTGGGGTGCAGCTCTTAGCTGGGGGGTAGTTGTTTCCACCCTGTGGGATCAGGAGGGTATACTGCAGGTGTAGAGGAAGCACACCAGCATTGTGCCTGGCATATGGTAAGGTGTCACCCACGGAGACTCCTGCAGGCCCAGCACAGTACTCTGCAGCCAGGGTGGCCTGTAAACCAGGAAGAGAGACAGTGCAGACTCACCCAGGTCACTCCCTTGAGCCTATGCCTTTACCTTCTGGGGACCTGAGAAAGGTCCCTAAAAGCAGTGGGCCTGGAGCACCCATGGGTCTGGCAAGATAAGGGCACCACCTCCAAACCTAGCAGGCTGGCCACATCACTGGGGCTTCCCCTTGCTGCTTCTCTCTCTCCACCCCAGAGGACAGCATCTCTTACCTGCATTGGCCCTTCTACAGTATCGCCAGGGGCTGAGTGTTGGGGGGATTTCACCATTGCTGGGAGCACTTTCAAGGAGACTGATGAATTGCTGAGGAGGAGGTGACAGCTGGTTCATGCATCAGATCAGGAATGAGCTCTTCATTCCCCTTGGACTCTTGAAACAACTTGGCTCTTTGGACTCAGAGGGACTTAGGAGAGGGGTTATAATACAGGCTTTGAACCAAGATAGACTTGGAACCAGAGATGAGCTGGGACAAGCCTTCTCACTTCTTTGAACCTCAAGCTTTGTCAGTAAAGGGACAGTGTTGGGAAGCCACCCTCTAGCAATTTAGCTGGAACCAGGCAAGGCTTAAGCTTTTGAATGGATGTGCTTTCCTAACTGGCCACTTGGGGGAGCGCTGGGAAAGGCTTTGAATGCATCTGTCCAACGCAGTAGGGACAGAGACAAGATGGCTTGCCCATTGTTCCTCTTTCAGAACCCTGGTTGGCCCTCCCTGATTAGCCTGCCTCAACTTCAGAGTGCCACCCCCCGGCTAGCCCTTGCAGGCCCAGCACAGCCTGCCCCAGTGTTCTCTGTTCCAGCCCCCAGCTGTGGGAAACTTGGTATCTCTCTGAAGCGGGCTCTGGGATGCAGATGCTGTCAATATACACAAAGCCAGGCTGATGTCTTAAGACCTAAAAGCCCTAGCATCATATTCTCTCCCAACCAGAGACCCCACCTGCCTACCCACTGCAGGAGAAAAGGAGGGCTGCTGCAAACAAGGGAGGCATGAGCTGTTGCCTGTGGAAAGGGTGGCACTGACCTGAGGATCCTTGATTCTCAACAAGCACCTCTTGAGCATTTACTGACCCTCACCCCCAGGCAATGGGGCCCCCAAACAGTGGCTACACTGGAAAGTCCCACCCCGGCATGAGTAATGTACTCCCCCAAACTGTGGAGATGACATCTACCCTTTAGTTAATTTTCCTCCTATATACTGTACTTCTTGAGACCACATGGGTTGGGGCACAATTACAATTGGGTGGGGGTGCAGGAGGGAGTGGCTGGGACCTCGGGTGAAGGTCAAACGTCCCTCACCCCTCCTGCGAGGGACTGTCAGCAGGCCGGTCTTTTCTATAGTCACGGGTACCCTGATTAGGCTAGTCACGGCTGTCACTATTGGCAGCCTGTTCCAGGACAATGTGATGGCCTGAGTTCATCCTCTCTGGTGTGGCAGGAATGATCACAACCTGAATCCCTAATAGGAGGAGAAAATCAGAGACAGACCAGCACCGAAGGACTCAGTGCAGTTTCCTTGGAGCAAACTCTGAGAGATGGCCTCTGAGTGGGCCATCATGCTTCCCTGGCATTTGAGTAAGCTTCCTCCAACACTGAACATGAGCCCCAAGGCTGGGGGAGCAGGAGATTTAAAAAAGAGGCTGGGCACTTGAGAGACAGAGGCAAGTGGATCTCTGAGTTCCAGACCAGCCTGGTTTACATAGTGAGTTCCAGGACAGTCAGGGCTATGTAGGGAGACCCTGTCTCAAAAGACAGCAACAATAACAACAATGGGGGCGGGGAGAGAGAGAAATAGCTGAACTAGAGTTTACCTGGAAATTTCTGAACTAAAATGACTGATTCAGAGATAAATTAAAATGAGACAAGAGGTCAGGCAGTGGTGACGGACACCTTTAATTCCAGTACTCAGGAGGCAGAGGGCAGATGGATCTCTGTGAGTTCGAGGCCAGCCTGGTGTACAAAGTGAGTTCCAGGACAGCCAGGGCTACACAGAGAAACCCTGTCTCAAAAAATGGAGAAAAAAAAAAGGCTATTTTATTCTGATATCTCTGTCTCTCTGTCTCTGTGTGTGTGTGTGTCTGTGTCTGTGTGTCTGTGTCTGTGTGTGTACGTTCATAGATGAACATGTGCCACAGTCTAAAGATAACTTGTGGGGATAGGTTCTCTCCATCTATCATATGGGTCCCAGGAGTTCCCCCTTCCACTATGTGGGCCCCAGGGATCACAGGTCATCAAGCTTGGCAGCAAGTGCTCCTACCTGCAAGGCCATGTAGCCTAACTGATCCCAGGAGGCTTCAGGAGAGACAAGTCTCAGCTGAGAGCTGACTGGAGAAGCTGGTCATGGGAAGATCTTGAAGAAATTGCAGGCCATGTGTGCAGGGCATCAGGAGCAAATGCCTAGGGTGGTGTGAAGTTCACGCACTGAAGGAGGAAAAGGCAGTGTGGCTAGCACAACTGAGTGAGGGGAGGGTGGGCTGGCGGGCCTACAGGCTTCGGTGAGGGAGCAGAGTGGGATAGTCTAGATGCAGAGAGGTACCACTCACTGCACAGGAGTAACACACCCAGGCGGAGGGTGCCAAGAGCAGCCGCCTCTGTTTCTAGCTCCCTGGCACTGGGGCCCCCAGCTCTCCTACCAGTGCTTGCCACTTCTCAGCCTCTTTGAGGTTTTCCTCAGCCCAAACTTGTTGCTGTTATGGCTGGGTGGCAGCCAGGCTCCTGCTCTGTCTGTATGGCTGACGGTGCCCAAGTGGCCAGACCACTCACATTCTACACCCCACTGGCTGTTGTCACCTCCAGATAGTGTCCTCCTGGTCCTCTTTCAGGGACTCTTCCTCTGATGCTCTGGTCTGCACATCCTTTCCCTCTCAGGGGAACCACTGTCCGTCCAGTGGCTGGAGAGACACCATGATGTCAGGCTGGTACCGTTGACTGGGCAGGTTGTACTTTCAGTTTGGAGAGTGACCTGAAGGAGGCTGGTGGGCCATGTAGGAGGCCAAGCAAGCAAGAGTCGGGTGAAGACTTGCATATTGATGAGCACACCTTGAGCCAAAGAGAGAGTAGCTGCTACTCCAGGCACACTGAGGGGCCAGTAGAGGGTTTGAGGCTATGTCCCTAGTTGCCCCACCCTCAGGATACTCAGGCAGGGCTGTCCATTTCTTGCTTTTAACCTCACCCCACCCAGCTTAGGTCTCTGTGTGCCCGCCCACCTAGAGCTCCCATCTACTCCAGGCGGGTGATATGTAACTGCCTTGAGGACCCCCCCCCCCCTGGCCTTGTGGTGCCCTTGTCCAGAGGTGCTCAATGAATGTGTGTGGGGACATCAAACTGTGAAGAAGGGAGTAGATGCACTAGAAGGATCCTTAGGGAGATAGCTCGCCTGCTTGTCCTTAGGTTTAAAGAGAGAAACTTCCTAAAGCTGGGGGGAGGGGCGAGGGCAGTGACGAGAGAGTGGTTAGAGAACACAGCGGAGTGGAACCCAGCACACTAAGATAGTCCGCAAGTACCTGAAGCACAGCTCTGAACTTGTCATCCTCAGCCCTTGGGTTGGCTGGCTCCCTGTCCCCAGCAGCGGTGTTTATTTAATTAAGGTCTTGGGCCCTGCTGCAGACTGACTGACTTGTGTCTCTACGATACGTTGAGGCCACACTGTGATAAGGCTGTATTTGGAGATGGATCCTTTAGGAAGGGAATTAAGATTAAAACAAGTCAAAATGGTGGGGCCCTAATCCAACCAGATAGTGCCCTCACACAGTGTAACAGTCAATGCTCTTTAGTCCCAGCACTCATGACAGCAGAGGCAGGCAGAGCTCTGTGAGTCCTAGGCTAGCCTGGTCTACATAGCAAGCTCCAGGCTAGCCAAGGCTACATATCGAGGCCCTGCATCAAAAATAAAACAAAAAACAAGAAAGAGAGTGAGAGCAGCAGAAGCTGGTGTGGCAGTGCACACTTAGCTTTTTGGGTTTTGGTGGTGGTTGTTTTGTTTTAGGGTTTTTTGTTGTTTGTTTGTTTTTTGTTGTTTTTAGTTTTTTGTTTTTGTTTTTGTTTTTTTTGTTTTGTTTTTTGGTTTTGGTTTTTTTTGTTTGTTTTTTTTTTGGTTTTGTTTTGTTTTGTTTTGTTTTGAGGCAAGGTTTCACTGTGTAGCCCTGGCTGTCCTGAAATTCACGCTATAGACCAGGCTGGCCTCGAACTCAGAGATACACCTGCCTCTGTCTCCCAAGTGCTGGGACTAAAGGCGTGCACCACCACTGCCCAACTTGTAGTGCATACTTATAATCCCAGCACACAAGAGGCTGAGACAAGAAGATCAGGAGTTCACCAGGCCAACCTGGACTACATATTGAGAGCTCACCTCCATAAAGGAAGAAAAGAACAGCAGGGTATTGAGCAAAGAAGAGGCCATGTCCAAATGTGGAGAAGCTGGGGCACCAGAAACCAGCCCTGCAGTGAAGTTGGAAATGCAGCCTTCGGCTGTGTGGAAATTCTCTGTTGTCTGAGCCCCCAGTCTATGGCACTAGCAGAGCAGCACAGTGCATATGTTAAATGTACAGACACACATCTCCTTCCAGGCCCTGAGGCAGAATCTCTTTGCACTCGCAGGCTCTATGTTCCCTGGTGAAGCTGGGTCATCAAGTATCTTTCCCTGAGCTCAGGCAAAGCAGTGAATACTAACCTCCTCACCCTCTGGCCACCAGCTCCTCTAACCACCAACCTCCCTGTCTGTGCCCAGGATGATGTCTAACCAGCTCCCCCACCCCCAGGTTAACACCAGCTCACTCTGCCAAGGTGCTGCATTTTCTCATCCCCTCATGGAGCCTCCCACAAGCCAGACCTGGGCAAGGTTGCCTGTGAAGTCTAGAAGCCCAAAGACAATTCAGATCTGAGCACTCCTGGCCTGTGGAGAGAGCTGTGCACAGCTATGGATAACCCTGACTGTGCAGATCCCTAACCTAAGCACTATAGAAGGAACCCAGGAGCATGAGCAATGGATTCCAGCCACAGAGTCCTATATAAATGGTTTCCTCTGGTACTTCTGCCTGGATGCCACATAAGCCAGTGAGGGAAACGCCCTCTCTTGCACCCTCCTCCCTTCCCTACACAATGAGACGCAAACCCTCTGCCTCTTGAGGGTTTGCAGCCCTTTTCCTAGCCTCACTTAGCCCCTCCCAGGTGCTAGGGTGAAGTGCTGAATACCCAGAACCCAATCTGCCTGAATAGATACATGTGTTTTTAGAGTCAGGTAACCCAGGCCTCTGAGTCTGTTTTTCCACTGACTAGCCGTGTGGCGGGTGTAACCTCAGACAAGTCATGTCCTTCCTGTGAGTTTCTTCATCTGTAATAGAAAAGACATAACGCTGTTTATATGGAGATGAATGTCCATAGACTCCGGTGCAGCAGCCCCCACAAAGCCCCCTTAACTCATTCTGGCCCTACTTGAAGTCACTGTGCAAGATGCCGGTATAGACTAAACGTAAAAGACGCCTGCCTCTCAGGGGTGACCCCTATGTCCTGTCCAGCCCACAGGCATTTACTGAGCAGCCAACTTCTGGGTTGCTCACAGGCTCACCCTTGCTCCCTCCGGAACCAACTTGATGCTGAGCACACAGTTGGGGCTTGGTCCCTGTTGAATGAAAGGAATGAATAAATCAATTAGTAAACAAGTGACTCTTTATTCAGACCTCTTACAAAGTCCCTTGACTTCTCAATCCAGAGGTGTTTGATGCTGGACCTGCTGAGCAGGATTGATGGGGCTGTGACATTAATAACATCAACATAATAACTAAATCTGCCGAGCTGTGCTGCCCAGACACTGTTGTAAAGAACGGTATGTGGGGGAGGCGGGAGGCGGGAGGCGTGGTGGTGCACACCTTTAATCCCAGCACTAGAGAGACAGAAGCAGGAGGATCTCTGTGAGTTCGAGGCCAGTCTTGTCTGCATAGGAAGTTCCAGCCCAGCCAGGGATACATAGGGAAGAAGTTTTTAAAAAAAAAAAAAAAATGAAGAGGAAACGGAGGTACAGCGAACTGAGGAAGCCTCCTTCCTGGGGAAGATGATCACGTTTGAGAGGAAAATCTGAGCCCAAACTGGTAAAGCCAAAGACATCCAGCTGAGGGAAGGAACTGCAGACCTTGCAGAACCCACAAAGACCGGCCTGAATTCAGGAGC
>CABHPR010135710.1:31330-44490 GCA_902168415.1 Peromyscus melanophrys | reverse complement strand
AAAGAAAGAAAGAAAGAAAGAAAGAAAGAAAGAAAGAAAGAAAGAAAAACTAAGACAACTGTAGGGAAATGACAGAGCCCTGGACTCAGAAGAGCCACTGCTCTTCAGAGTGACCTTGGGCAAGCTACTGCACCTCTCTGAGACTCCGCAGGATGGGATAATGAAATCACTAACTTACAAAGTGGCTCTTGCATTTGAGCTACAAAGGTTGGCAAAAGAAAATGAAGGAGGAGGGAGCCAGGGGTATGGCTCAATGGTTAACAGCACTTGCTACTCTTGCAGAGGACCTGGGTTTGGTTTCCAGCACCCACATGGTGGCTCACAACCATCTAAACTCCAGTTCCAGGGAATCTAACAGCTTCTTCTGGCTTCCTTGAATACACATTGTGTACATACATACATATAGGCAAAACAACCATAGACACAAAATAAAGAAAGGGGGCCCTCAGCAGCTTAGGCAGATACTGCCAATCTGGAACCTGCCATTAGCGTGACGCACTTCACACCATCTAGGGCAACACCATCCATTAATGGTGCATTTGCTTCTGCAGGCACCCTGTAATGAGCCCAATGGCTGCCAAAGCTGTGGGCATCCCAGGAGAAAACCCAGATTCCCATCTAGCAACTGTCCTCCCTCATATACAAAGAATCAAGAGAGATGCCACAAGCCTATGGTATTTGCTTTTGACTAGCTGAAGCAATAGCCCTCCCCACAACCAGGCAGTCTGCAGGCCGGGCAGTTATCGGGCATTTGGGGAAGGCCAATGAATTTACAAATCACCCCTGAATGGTTCTCAAAGGTCCACCTTCACTCCCAGCCATCCCTGGAGGAGTCGGAAAGCCCTAGAGGCACAGGCCACATAGCCATGGTACAGCTGAGCCATGGTTCCCCTTCTGACCAAGGGCACTTGCTTCTCTGCATGCCCATATCCAGAAAGTTCCCCTTTGATCCTCTGGCCTAGACCCGGAAAGCATTTGCATTCCCAGCAGCTGACCAGCCAGCAACTGGACTTGCCCACTCCTGTCTCCATTACATGACATTCATGTGGCCTATGCAAGTTCATCATCCTGCCTTAGTTTTACAGATGAAACTCAGTTTCCTCCTCTGTACAATGGGGCCATTGATAGTCTTGACAACAGTTCTCGTACAGATGAAATAAGTGAGTGTTCATGAAGTGTTACCAGGGTCAGTGTTCTCTAAGAGGTGAAGAGCCATTATTGCTGGCTCCTGGTTCACCATAAGATGGTCACAGAGTAGAGAGAGAGCTTTGGCAGTTTCAATGGCCAAGAGACAGTGAGGGATAGCATCTCCCTGAGCCCTTATGGCTAGCAAAGGAGTTGAGGACTGCATGTCACCCTACAGATGCTGGTTTCAAGGCAGAAGAAATGACCTGTATCGGGGCTAGATGTAGTCCTGACTTGCAACCCCAGGACACCATCCAAAAGACAGCTTTGAGACCATCCAGCCCAACACACTCAGGACAGATGGCAAAGTCAAGGCCCCGGCAGTCCTGGAATGGCTTGTACTCCATCCACAGTACCCTGCGTGGCACCACGGCGGCTGCCATGCCCAAGGCCTCCAGACTCACAGAGCAGGCCGGGAGAGAGGCAGTATCACCTTGCCCCTTGAAACCTCCGACCCGGTAGAACACACAGCCGGCTGGCTGCACCATTCCTTAGACAAATTTACTTAGCACTAATACTATAAATGCAATCACATTCGAATTTTATCACAGAAATTAAACAGACTTTGGAAAAGAAAAGAAAAAAACAAACAGCACTCATCAGCTCACAGAGAGCTGGCTGTGATCGAGCTTGCTAAAGAGGAGTATCTGAGTCAATGCTGCCAGCAAAGGAGGTGGCTCCCCAATCTGACCCTGCCAGGATTCCCCAGAGACTGGGCGCTGGTAGTCCAGGGGGTCCCTGCAAACCCACACCACTTCGCTTCCTTGCACCCTGTTAAATCATCTCTGTGAGCTTTAAGAAGCTGCCGAAGGCCGGTGCACAGGGCGCCCTGCTGACTAGAAAAAAAAATCAGCATGCTTTCGGCTTGAATCACTGTTTTTCTTCACTCCCTTTGGAGATCAGCAGAGCCCACATTCGGCCACGTTCATGGACCTGGGACTGTAGACAGCTGCACTCTAATTACATGTAAAGTGTACCAAAACATCCCTTTTATCACAGACTGGAAATCTGTTAGCATCTGTCTCTCCTTTGTCTCTTCCACAAGATACAAGCTTGTTTCTACATTTTTCTCACCTGTAGCGGTGATTAAAATTCATTATAAATGAAAGGAGTGAACAGAGAAACAAGTTCCTCTGTGTACCGTTCTAAACTCAAATTAGAAACAGCTGTTTGCTAATTCATGCAGCGATGTTTTGTCGTGCTCTGTGAATCAATAATAACTCACCCTATTGCTGCAGAAATTTTTGGATAATCCATATATTTAACGCGGCATCGGGTTCTCCAGACAGAGAAGCTCTTAGCAAAGTAGGCAGGCAGGAGGGGACTTAGACTGACACTCTGGAGACAGCTCCCATAGCCCCACCCCAGATAACCTCAAATCCAGAGCCACCTGGCTCTGACCACCCCCACCCCCGCCCCAAAGGAACCCTTGAAATGATCTTATCCCTATCTCTTCTCTGGAATCACACAACAGAAAGAAAGGAAAGGAAAGAGAGAGGGAGGGAGGGAGGGAGGGAGGGAGGGAGGGAGGAAGGAAGGAAGGAAGGAAGGAAGGAAGGAAGGAAGGAAGGAAGGAAGGAAGGAAGGAAGGAAAATTCAACTCTGATTAAACATCAACCACATACGTTCTCCAGCCACTGGAGGGAACAGCAAAATTAAAAGTCTAATTGGTACCCGGAACAATTTAAAACGATTAAGTATAGGTGAAGCTTTCCACGAGAAAACAATCCTCCAGTTGAGATTAGGAGTGTTTGGATAGCATTTCTACCCTTGCACGAGCCTGAGCAACAGAAGTCAGAATTGCTCGCTGTCCGGAAGCCCATAGAAGCTGTGGGAGGCACGCGGGTATGCCCTGCACCAGCTCCTGGGACAAATAGGCAGCAAGCAGAGCTGCGCCCCCTGAGGCGATGGAGGGAGCAGATGGTCTTTCTCCTCTGTAGGGAAGGAGGTGGCTGAACCTCTGGAGGCCTCTGCTGCTCGCTGGCACACCACCTTGCTCCATCTTGACTAACACAAGCTGTCCTTCGAGACACTGCCTCCAGGAAGCCCTCCCCAATGGCGTTTGCGTCTGTTGGTGTCCCTCCTTAGCCTCAATAAACTGCTTGTCTGTATATGAACGTCTGAGTTCCCCTGCGTCCCTCACACCCTTTTGGGTTTGGGGCATGGTCACACTGATCCCTCTCTGTGGCCAGCATAGTGCCACGCTCTTCATAAGCTTCACATCTGTGACTCTCTACCGCCATCCTGGGCAATCACCACTTTCAGTACGGCCCTAGTTTACAGCTTAGAAATTTGGGATTCAGGGAGGTGGGGGCCTGAGCTCCATGGCACTTGACTGGACCGACCTCCAGTTTATGCAGAAAGTCTTAGCTGAGACTGCTTCAATTGCACAGCTTCTGTGTCCAGGCCACGGTGCCCACCAAGGGCGCCCTCTACTGGCCATGTAACACACCCTGCTGCTCAGGGCCCAGCTCTGCCACCGCCAGCACCCTAAAGAGCCCCTGTGTGAAACTGTCAGGCCAAGAGTCTGTCACTTTCCATTCACTTGAGTCTTCAGAGGTTAGCAGTTCAACGCCCCTGGCCTCCACAGAGCCCAGACCCAGATTTTCCCTAGGGAGATCCATGTTACCATACAACACCAACCATAGACAGGATCAGGCAAGCACAGAAAGGCATTTTGAGAGGCAGGAAGTTCTTGAACTGGGATCCAAAGACCAGGTAGACTCACCACAGACTTTCTCCCAAACATGGGGTGCCTGGTACATGGGCCTGGTAGAACTGTGGTGACGGAAGGGGAGTTGTCAAGATGCTGTTAGCGACATGGATACTGACATAGTGACTGCCCTTCAACCCGCTTTGCGATCTCGGGGGTGGGCCAAAGGCAATAACACTCCATTTGCACTGTCTCTGCCCTCTCGTGGAAGAAGACTCGATCCAGACTGGGCATTCTAGAAGGCTCCTGGCTGCTATGATCGGATCATGGGATCTCTTTGATTTTGCTTTCCATTTACTTTGTTTGTTTCCAGGAAGGGTCTCACTACACAGCCCTGGCTGTCCTGGTACTCACTATGGAGACCAGGCTTGCCTCAAACAGAGATCCACCTGCCTCTGCCTTCCAAGTGCTGGGATGAAAGGCAGGCGGGCGCCACTATGCCCAGATGTTTTCCATCTACTTTTAAGTTCCCCATCAATTTAGAGCAAACAGCACTGGGTTCTGCTTATAGAATGAAGTGAATGAATATGTCTAAGTGGGAAAGTGGGAGGCCCCAAGGGGAAGTGCCACCTGGGTCACAGCCGCAAGGCCAGGATACAGAGGCTGCAGAACTCCCAGAAGAGGTGAGGACAGGACCAGACAGTGAAGAAGGCCTCGGGAGAAAGTGAGAGTAAAGATAGGTGAGCACACACTGCCCCAAAGTAGCAAGCGATCAGGTGGTCAGCCAGAGGAGGAAGTTCAGAGGATGCAAGGCCAGGGTCCACACCATGAATATTAAGCATAGAAGCCCCAAAGTACAATCCACAGTACCTGGGGGGCCCCACGACATCAGAACAACAAATTAGTCATGAGTGGGCTCCACACGACTCCAATTCTAACCGACAAATGCTGATAAGGAATGACCAGTCTGTGAGCAGAACCCACTTCCAAGAGATCTAACTAGAAGGGTCTGGTGTCAGCACAGGATCTTGTTGCCCAAGGGACCAAATGTGTAAATCACTGTGGAGAGCAAAAGTACCACCACTGAGGACCTGCAGGACACCAGGGAGGGGACACACAATCCCTTAGGCACTTCTCTCTCGGCAGCCATCATTCCTTCCAGTCTCAGAATGAATCACCATGTCCCCAGTCTGCATAGAGGAGCCAGGGTGATCCAAAGACACACACTGGACCACAGAAGGATCTGCTCTCTCAGAAGGTACTGAGCAGCTGGACAGTTCCAGAACCAGCAAGCAGAAGGTCGTCTCAAGGGCACTCTAGGGCAGACGATGTACTCTTCCATTATCCCCCAAGTCCACCTCGCCTTTCCTGCACAGAGCTCATAAACCTGAAGCGACAATGGCACACTGGGGTGCAAGGTGACCCTAGATCTCTGGTCATTATCATCCAAGGCAAGCCTCCCACCCTCAAAGACACAACCCCCATCCACCAGCCTAATTAGAGACTAGAATCAATGACATTCTATTTACTTGGGTCTTTCTGGGGTTTTGTTTTATTTATTTTTTCTTTTTTTTAAAATTTATTTAATGCATCAGATCCCCTGGAAGTGGAGCTACAGACAGTTGTGAGCTGCCATGTGGATACTGGGAATTGAACCTTGGTCCTCTGGAAGAACAGCCAGTGCTCTTAACCGCTGGGCCATCGCTCCAGTCCCCTTGTTTTATTTTTCATACAGGATCTCACGATGACAGGATCTCTAGGCTGACCTAGAACTCAATATGTAGTCAAAGCCGTCCTTGAAATCAAAGAGATCCGTCTGCCTCGGCCTCCTGAGTGCTGGAATTAAAGGTGCGCCACTATGCTCGGCTAGGTCTTGAACTTCTGATACCCCTGTCTCAACCTCAAGTGCTAGCACTACAGAGCCCTAGTAAATCAAATGCTGTGACTCCCAGCCTGCATCTGTATAGAATACAGCTCCTTCTCAGCAGACTGTACTACTCTCCTCTAGAGGAGAGAGCAATCAGGTCTCCAGGCCCATTTCGCCCTACACTGCCTGTGGCTGAGGGTTTCCAGACCCTATGAGACAGGTGGTCAAGACACAGTCTTTCCCCAACCCAGGCACAGCCCAGTCCTACCCTCATCCCTCTGTCATCATCAACATTCCTGGGCAGACATCAAGGAAGCCTGGGATCCTGAGCCCTCCAGGAGAACAGAAGTAATACCAGAGTGTGTGGTCAGCGGAGCTCGGCTCCTCCAGGGAGCACACACGTGAAGAGGTGCCCATTAAGGGCCTGGGTATTGTGAAGGGAGAGACACCTATGCTACCAATCTGCTGCAGCTACAGAGCTCCATTCCAGCAGCCCTCCACAAGAGACCATCAAAGGGCTCTCTGAGCTCACAGAAGGTGCCTGAGGAAGGTCACAGCAGGGCATGGAGAGGGGCCCACACAGGTTCAGATCCCTGAAGTGCCACACTCCTAGGGGAGACCAGGCAATGTCAGCTTTCAACACCACACTGTCCTCTTCAGGTCTGGTCACCCCCAGAATACAGCATCATCGACGCCTGCCTGTGCCTCTTCCCCAGCTGGACCAGAATTTCCTCAGTCCCACGGGTGTGGGAAAAACAGTGGGCCAGGCTCTCCCGGCTCTTCTACAAAACACAGCTGGTTTATGTAACTTTCTTAGTGGAGATGCAGACAGATGTGACATGTGGAAAGCACCTCTCAGTGGCTCTCTGTGGCCAGTGTGAACCCGCTTCTCAGAGGAGCACATTGAGAGGTACAAAGACCAAGGGTTCGCCATCACAGCCACACCGGCCAGTCTGACAGTCAGGGTTTGATGTCCCAACCCAAAACCACCCACAGTTCTCTCCCCTCTCAAAAACCAGGGGCGTTAATACCCACAAGATGATCTTCAACTGAAAGGGATCAGGGAGCCGATGGTCACCCAAAGGGACATTCATAGGCATGCCGCCTAGAATGAAGGTCTGATTTGCAACTGCACCCCAAACAGGCTTGCCCCTTCCTCCTGCCTCTGGGCCACAGAATCTGCACTGTGTGTGTGTGGTGTGGGTGGGCAGCAGTCACTGCTTGCTTAGGTTTGCCTACTGGAGTCACTAAGAGGTCATCTGCATTTCTATGACCTGGGAAAATAAGGCTCCTGAGGTTGGAGGGGGATGACCTTCCCCAGTACAGAGCCCAGCAGGGTGTGGGGGATCCAGCTGCCTGTTGGCATGAAATTCTGGTATCACTGGATCTGAGGGCCATCTACCCCCCACTCAGACACTACCAGATCACCTTGGTACCTGCCGTAGAGCAGCCCCTAGGCATCGGCTGAGTGCAGTACCACCACACCTTTCCATGGAGCCAACTGTCAATGAAGGAGCAAGACAGAACTGCATGAGCCATACTCCTCAGCAACACTGCAGCCATAGTGCTTCTGCTGGGCCGAAACTCCCAATGGGCTAATAGGATTCTCACAGGTACTCTGCATTTAGAGCCATCTTCAGACAGCCTCGATAAACCAGGGCTTTCCTGACTCCTGGGGCCTCACAGGTACCTGGCAAAAACTCTGGTGGGTGGATGAATGAATGAATGAATGAATGAATGCAGGCATTAATGACAGTACCCCAGTCTACAAGAAGCAGTTGACAACCAAGGCATGAATGGATGTGTGGATGGATGGATGGATGGATGGATGGATGGATGGATGGATGGATGAAAAGAGCATTACAGTCTGGGGCTTGGTCCAAAGAAGGTATTTTATATTTATGGTACGAATGAATACCTGTATGCAAGAATGAGAAAGTGAACAAATGATGGATAAATGAGATTTACCAGAGAAGACGCAGGAGCTAGTCAAGACGGACCCTGTAAGGTGGAGGCTGAGGAGTTCTGACCTTGAATATTCAGACCGCCAGGGCCCGAGGGGTCTGCCCTGAGCAGAGCCCCTCCAGCTGCCAAGTGTGGGACTCCCACACTTTATGGCAGAATGCAATTAGAGCAGTCTTCTGTGTGACCTGCATTTGCCTTCTTTTATTTAAAAAGGCAGGGGGTGTGCAAGGGCAGTGAGGGAGTGGTGGGGACATGGGGGCAGGAGGAACAGCTCCACCGCCGGCCAAGGCCTGAATCCCTGGAGAAATAGCGTTAAAACAAAAGAGACACCAGGCAGGGAGGGGGCTCTTGTTTGTTCAGACCAGAGCAGAGTAGCCTTAATAAGATCATAAGCAGAGATTCCCTGCTCTTAAAGAGACAGACAAGGCAGTGAGGTAGAGAGGTGGGGCACACATTTTTCTGGTAAAGCCCCTGAAGTGAGTGATTGCCTCTCTGTATCTCACACACTGGAGGCTTAAGGTATGTGAGGGTGAATGTGTGCATGCCAAAGACATGTTCCATGTGACCCCCATCTAGAAACCAGAAACATCCTGCCTTATTAACCTGCACCCACAAACAAGTGAGCCCTCTACAGGAACATGGTAAAGCAAACCTTAGCACATACATCTTCCCAGGAAAGAGCTGACTCAGTGCAGGTAGTTATCATCCCTACCCAGCTAGGACTCCCATCTGCCTGCCTGATGGACTGACACCAGATTGAATACTTCTGATTCATCCTGGAGGCTCTCTGCATCCGTTCATCCATCAAATCTCCAATCATTCTCCAAATAGCCACAGAGTGCCAACCCATGCCACACTGTCCCTGGTGTAAAGCCCCTAGAGCGGCTGTATCTGGACATCAGGACAGAACCAAAAAGCCTAGATTCCAAATCTCACTTCCACCACCAGCTGGCTGTGTGGACTAGGATATGTTACAGAGCCACTCGGCAACTCACCAAGAGGAAGATGGGTGGAGAAAGCCCCCTGTCTCTCTGGCTGCAGTAAATAGGTGAAACACCCTGGTCCAACAACTAGCACTAGGAAACACTCAATGCACCTATGATGGCTTGATGCTTCCGGATCAAGGGTAGGCTGAGTGGGGACTGCCTAAAAGACCCCACTGAAGAGCAAGGTAACTATAGCAAACCACGCCCCCGCTCACAGTTCACTCTTCCCATGAGCATCTTCAGTTTATCACCTCTTAACTCACACCCCGCCCCAGTAACATCCTGTGAAACAGAAAGCCAAGGCCCCTGTCTTGACCCTGAGCCCCAATACAAAACCTGAACCTAGAAGGACCCCTGCAGGAGATGCAGCTCTCTCTCCAGTTAAACCCCTTCTGCAACTAGATTTGGTTTCTTCCAGTGACAGAGAACCCGTGCCCCTCTGAACCCTCTTCACACGCAGGAAGAAAATATCTTATCATGAGCCCTAAAAGAACAATTGCTGACACCTCTTGGAGACAGGAATAACAGATACCCTGATGCCAATTATCCTTCAAGAAAAAAGACGATGAGTCACCTGTTGCCGGGAGGCCATCTTTAAAGTGACACTGCAGTTTGCAACAGTCTATTCCCTCACCAGCTATTAATCAGTGCCTCCTCCCCCAGCCTGTGCAAGGCTCTGGGGACAGGGTGTGATCACAACCAAGTCCTTGCCCTCAGCACGCTTTCAGCATAGCAAGAGGGGACCCAGTTTTCCAGCTGAATAGAGCAAGGCACCACCAGCTGGTGCCATGGACACAGAAGGAGCAGGAGACGAGTGGAGGAGAAGGTACCACTCTGCACAAGTGACAAGGTGACAGGACAGCTGAGCAGACGCTTTAAGCCAGCACAGAGACAGTCAGGGCAGGATCTGAGGAGGAGCATTCCAGACAGAGGACTATACACACATGCTCGCCAAAACCCAAGCAAGCCAATGTGGAGACGTTTTTGCTTTCTGCCATAGCAGTATAGCAGTGTGGGAAAGGAAGCAGAACAAGCAGAGGAGCCACAGTAGGGCTCACAGGCCAAGGGACTCCAGGGCCAGCAAGCCCTTAGTGGTACCCCAGCTCAAAAGGCACAGAGGTATCAAGGATGCAAGCCAGAGGGGACAGGGGTAAAGGGTATTGTTGTCCTGCCTTCAGACAGCACAAGCCAAGCTGTGCCCAGATCCCTACAGAAACCAACTCACTCTGTGACCTGCTGCTGCTCACTCACCCTCTCTGGTCTTAGTTTTGGCAACAGTTCATCAGGACTGAGCATCCTCCACGCAGGCGCTGTCAGGACCCGAGTCCTCGGAGTCTGCTGTTCCACACAAGACGCACCCACCATTCCTCTACCCTACTGCGCCATCCTTACACCCATGCCAGCAACACCACGCAGGATTGGTACTCCTGCCAAAATAGCTATTAACCCAGTAGCCAATAATAACACGTTATCCTATCAATTTGCTGCTGAAATGCTGTGTAATTGCAGAACCTAAGTTTGCCATCTCGGTAGCCTGGTTACGACATAAACAGAAAGGACCTCACCAGTCCCCTCCTGAGGAGAACAAGGGGCTGGCCAGGAGCAATCCTCACTTCCCACCCCCACGCACCTCTGGCAAAGCCCCAGGAACCTGTCCAGAGACCTGGCCTATTATCCCGTAAGCAATGTCACCCGTCTGAGCAGAGAGGGCAGCAACGCATGGGCAGGGATGCTTTGTGAGCAGCAAGGTCAAACCCAGAAACCAGCATTCCCTCAGCTCTCTGGCTGGTAGTAGGGCTGAAGAGCCAAGAGACACTCAGGGGTACCCAAATTCAGAGGCACAGATGAAAGAGATGCAAGCCAGGACTCCTTGAAGGACGGGGGCAACAAGAAGCTAACAGAATAGGTCAAGAAGGGACGGGTAACAGAGAAGCAAGAGCATGGTGTGAGACCCAGAAAGCAGCAGGCACCCCGAGGCTGTCCCACTCCTACAATTCAGAGCCCCAAGCAGGTCTGACACTGGCTAACAGTCTCTCCTTGGCAGACAGCCTGCTCATTTTACCCCCTTCATTGGAAAAACCCAGTCTCCTTCCTTCTGGATTTGATACACAGCACAGACACTCCACGCTCAACAAGCTGGGAGCCTCCAATGGGACTTGGCATCCCATGCAGACTAAGGCCTGATGGATGCGTCCTTCCCTCTTCCCAGGGTCAGTCTGCGCCTCCCCTCCCACGCCACCCCACCCTTACCTCTCCCCATGCTCACCAGGGTGCCCAAGAGGCAAGTGGCTGGTGCCAAAAGGACCAGACTTGAGCCCGTGTTCCCAGCACTGGAGGCAGGGCAGGCAAGGGGAGACAGGCACTTCCCACTGGCCCACGGGTGACCTCAGCCACGGGATGCATCTCCACCCGCCTTGCCTGGCCAGCCCAGGAAGGCTGGGTTGAGGGTGTGCTGCTCCCGCTGCGGGCTTGGCGGGGATTCCAGCTAGTGGGGAGAGGAAGAGGCTTGGGAAAGGAGGGGCAGCAGATGGAGAGGGAGAAGACGGAGCAGGCCAAGCTCAGGCCACATGGCCAGATGTTGGCTCAACAGAGACCCAGACCCTAGGGGTGCCAAGGAAGCTCTGTCTTAGGAATCCACAGAGGAGGAAGGCCTGAGCTTGGGGCTGAAGTAAGGACCAAAGACAGGCAGCAAAGGGACTGACTCTCAGTCACACTCAGTTGGCCAGCACAGGATGGGGGACAGCCTTTCGGAGGCCCCTGGGTGGAGTGGGTGGGGTACTGTCTGCGGGAAGCAGCACTCACAGCAAATGAAAACCAGGCCTGGAAACTGGCTGGTTGCTGTTCAGCTCCAGGGAGACCTGCTGCTGGCTAAGGTGCCCAGCCAGAGCAGAAGGTGGTGTTCAAAATGCAAGGGCAGGGAGGGGCCCCAGCTGCTGATGCAGGGCTGGACAGCTACTGCTAAATCACAGTCACTCATTCCTGCTCTCTGAGTACCTTTTGTGGTTGGTACATTCCGCACCCGAGGTCCACTTGGCCTAAAGTGCTGTTTAAATACTAAATAAATATAAAAGAAATAAAAACACTGAAGGTGCAATTTTCTTCCCTCTGCTAGGCTGTCAGGCAGGTTCTCAGCAGAGCTGGGCCCGAGGACTGGAATCAGGACAGCCAGCCAGGAGTGAGTATGGTGTGTATCCCACCATCATGGTATGGTGTCTAGGTGCATCCTTGCCACACACCACAGGGAAAGAGTGCCTTCCATCCCATTAGAGGACTGAAACTGCCTGTTGCACATAGCCATGGCCAACAGTTCATAATCGGTGGGATCCCAGGTCCTAACATTCTGGGCTGGGCACGTGGCAGGCCCAGTTCTCTATACATATGGATGTATAGATATGTGTAGATATACATATCAATGCATATGGATGCCAGTCACCTGTTCGTACATTCACCCACTCATCCAGTCTTTCAACAGAGGTTCATGACCTGCAGCTGATAGCTACCAAGCACCTTGGTGTTAGAGGCAGAAGGATGAACCCCAAAGGTTGTGGGGTTCCCACACATCTGTGAGGGTGACAGGCACTGGAGAGTACTTGGAAGTATGAGAGTACAGGGGTTCTGGGTGGTACCCTGGCAAAGGCGACCTCTATGTGGAGCCCAACAGGTAAGACTTAGCCAGGGTGAGGAAGCAGAGGAGGGGAATGGAGCTCAGAGCGTCTTCACACAAAGGCCAGGAGGAGACCGGAGCTCTTGAAGGCCTAGAGTGGGCCTCATCCAGCTCCTCCTCCTCCTCCTCAACCACAGTGGGTGGCCCACGCCTTACCCCAGCTCAACACAGTGGGCCCCACGCACCTCTGGAGGCCATTCCCGCTGAGCCATGGTCAAGCCCTCATTCCTAGCATTAGTTTTTGTTAAAAATGTTTTTGCTGTGTTTATTTTTCAGGGAGGATAGAAAGAGAAAAGGAAAACCTGAGGTCTTTTTCTTTGGTAGTGGTGTGGGGGGTGGATAAATAAATAGAGCTGGGAGAAAAGGGCAGGAAAAGGTCTCAGCATCTGTAACCACTGAACAAATTAAAATTAGCTCATTTAATCAGTGCCTAATGGCCTGCTGTCCCGAGTGGGCCCCAAACACAGCAAACTTCACAGCAACAAGGCGAGTGGACCGACGTCAGTTTATTATGCAACAAAGGGATTTTCTAAATAGTGTGATCAAAATGCACAGACGGCTACAGTGAACTGGGGAGACAGAACATAGCCCCCCAGATCTTGGGCGGCCCCAGCCTCTCTGCTGGGTCTCTTTGAATAGAATTGTTCTTTGGTTTTTGTTCTAATTATCTACACGTGTATGACTGTGTTCCAAGGGTTTCAACCAGCAGAGGAGGTAACGCAGCCCCACCATACATTCCTGGGCCGCTAGTTCAAGTCTCGAGCCTTGACACCTGCCTGAAACATGCATACAGACACATAGACACACACACACACACAGAGAGAGAGAGAGAGAGAGAGA
>CABHPR010135710.1:0-21571 GCA_902168415.1 Peromyscus melanophrys | reverse complement strand
TCTCTCTCTCTCTCTCTCTCTCTCTCTCTCTCTCTCTCTCTCTCTGCCATGAAGCAAACTGCAGGCCTGCTCAGCCCATAGCTTTAGCCTCACCCCAACTGCTGCCACCAACTTCCTGGAGGTTGCTGGGACTATCACTTTCAAGATTTGCATGTTAGGCCTTTCAAATGTACTTCACACAGCCCTCCCCTCCCAACACCCCACTCCACCTCGACTCCCCTCAGCCCCCTCCACTCCTTCCTGCTTCTTTCCCTCTCCATGCCACTTGTCCACTCCTCACTCTACTTCCCTCAGGACCAGCTATGACATCCTAAGTCTGCTGGCTTCGCCTCCCATTTTCTTTCCCTACATCCTCTGGGGTTCCACCACCACCCCCCTCCTCCTCTCCTGTGTTTTTTTTTTTAACCTCACTCACTTCTTTCCCACAGCCTTCCTCCACCACTGAGGAAAACAGGCAGAATGAGTTCTCTGGTGGGTTCCACCCCACCTGCTTAGGAAAGGAGCTGAGTCCAGAAGGCTGGCTGGGCGCAAGCCCTGGGGCTGCTAGGCCCTCCTGGCCGCACTGGCAGACCAGGGTCTGGACCGAGGCCGAGGTCTGTGAATTCGTTTCACCTCCCTCAGCAGCAACTGTCCTGCCTGGGGATCCCAGGAGGCACTTCGCATCTGGCCGGAACAGAACCTCCGACAGATGGGACTGAGCCCGGAGCTCAGCAGGAGCCCTGAGAGATGGAATCGAAGGCTGGAAGTGGGGTAGTGAGCTCACGGAGCGGGGAAGGAGGAGGTCACAGGCTTGAATACAGTCCCTGCCACTTCAGGCAAATTACCAAGCCCCAACGAGCCCTGGTTTCCTCATCTCTAAAGCAGGAACGACAGTCCAGGGCTGCTGTGACGAGGAAAGGGGACGCTATCACAGACATTCTACAAATGGCAGTTATCTTGCTGCCTTACAATTATTATCCATGTGCCTTATGGTGACAGCTGGAAACAGATTTCAGGAGACCCCTCTGCCGCCAGCAGCCTAAGACCCCACTGGGCATGTGTGGAAAACAAGGGGGCCTCAGAAGCCAGGGAACACTTTGGCAGCATCTCATTCCTGCCTGACCACGCCCACAGCCCTCCGGGCCTTGGGAAGAGGGACTGACATCAGTCTGTGTCCTGACCCACTGTAATCCTATGAGCAGGTGGCAGAAGGTGCCCCACCTTTCACCCAACAAATGTCTACTTAGCTTTTCTGTGTAGAGCCGCAGAATGGAGCATTCGGTGGTGACCAAGGCCAAGGGAACCCTTCAAAAAGCTCACTACCTCATTCAAAGACAGCCACTGATTAAAAAACTACGGATGAGGGCTAGAGAGATGGCTCAGTGGTTAAGAACACCGGCTGCTCTTCCAGAAGACCCAGGTTCAATTCCCGGCACCCACATGGCAGCTCCCAGCTACCTGTAACTCCAGTTCCAGGGGATCTGACATCCTCGCACAAACATACATGCAGGCAAAACACCAGTGCACATAAAATATTAACATTGAAAAAAATTAGGGGGAAAAAATAGCTGGATGAGGGTGGTGCATGCCTTTAATCCCAGCACCCGGGAGGAGGAGGCAGGCGGATCTCTGTGAGTTCTAGGCCAGCCTGGTCTACAGAGTGAGTTCCAGTACAGACAGGGCTACACAGAGAAACCCTGTCTCAACAAGCCAAGAAAAAAAGAAAGAGAGATGGGGAGAGGGAGGGAGGGAGGGGTGGAGGGAGGGGGGAAGGGAGGGAAGGGGGAGGGAAGGAAGGAACTACAGATAGCATAAGAGCTGCTAAGAATGTTCTAATACCGAACACTGAGTACCCGGCATTCCAACTCGGGATAGCGTATGTGCTGGTGCTGAGCATTAGTAAATTCTCATATGTAATGGCAAGCATACCCTTCTATTTAACAATAAAAGGCTTGTTTTCTCCTTTCTTTCCTCCTTTTTTACTTTTCTTACAGAGTCTCACTATGTAGCCTAGGCTTCAAACTTATGATATCTTGCCTTAATCTCTGGAGTGTTGTGATTATAGGTATGCGCCAAACATGGGCTTTAAAAATATATTCTGTTTAATACTGAGCATGTACACTTAATGCTTAATTAGTATGTTCCTATACACTATGAGTATATTCCTTGTTTTGTGTTTTGATTTTTGGAATGTTGGAACTGAATAAGGTCAATCTTCACATTTTTCAGACAGAAAAACTGATTTCCAGAAGACAATGGGTCAAGTTTACATGTAGCTACTTATTGGTAGCCCATGGAAACCCAAATTCAGAGTATAGTGACAACAGTCACCTGTGTATTTAAATGACAAACCGTGGAAGAGGAGAGGCCTCCTGGACATTGCCAATGGGCGGGCCATGAAGCCGAGTTCCTCGAAGTCATCTCACTTGGGGTCCTCCCGCGCTCGAATGTGACAGCTGTGGCCCCAACCATGAGCTCACTGAGTCACAGCAGAGTACATTAGAGGTTCCCTGTTATAATCCCAGAAACACATACATGTATGGACAAAGACCAAGAGGAAAAAAATACTCAAGAATATAGCATGTTTAGAGAATAAGAAATGTTTTTCTCAAAATTCAACTAAGTGTGCTGTCGTGATTCCTCTACTGAATTCTTGAGTTGTTTTACCAGAGATTTAAATTCTCCAGTTGTCCTAGGGAGAATTAAAGGGACATTTACAAAGTGCTATGGGGATGCCAATACCTTGTGCTTGGCACAGAAGCTGGATGAGGAGAGAAATAGTGGGTCAGAGGGTAAAAAGACCTCAGGCTGCAGGCAGAAAATCACTTACATGTGGGGCCCATCTGCTTCTCCCTTAGCCCCGACTATCCAGACCGGATTGTGTCTCCCTTACATAGCCCGCTTCGGGATGAAAATGGGAACAGGGTTGCTGAATCCCAGAGAAGCTGGCTAGGTGAAGAAGGGCCGGTGATATCAGGCTCCTGCCCCCAGGGAGGAGATGCCTGGCCTGACAGAAGGAGCCTGGTTCATGAAGATGAGTCCATCGGGGAGGTCCCAACCTCCCAGAGCCTGCTCTCCTCTGAAGCTCTTCCCCAACGGGAGCCACTTCAAGGCCTTCTGCCAGACTAAGCAGCACCCGATTTCCACTGCATCCCAGCTGCAAGAGACTACTGCCAAAAGTGGTGGACCATAAATGAAGGGGTCCTGACAGGCCACGGGGTGAGGAGTGCAGAGGCTGGGTGCCAGACTCTGTGGGCACCAGGTGCTGCACATGCCTGGCTCTGCATGCACCAGGCAAAGCAATTTGTGTGCAGTCAGGTAGGCGGGTAGAAATACACCTCCCTGTCAGCCAGAAAGGCATGGCTCAGGAACCATCGATGTGGCCCAGCTTGACCAGCCAGGAGGATTGGCGGAAGAGCAAGAGAACTGGACATGACCTTCCATCCAAGGCTATAATTTACAGGAATAAGCGGCCAGGCCAGGTACACAAGTTCAAGGACCAGCAGGTTATCCTCTCTTCACAAGGCAGCAGACACCAAGTTCTGGACGCTTGACATGAGAGAGAGAGAGCAGTCCAGGGCAAAATCCCCATGGGTCAGGTTGTACCCCTATCTGCCCTGTGGCCTCAGGAACAGGTTCCCTCAGCTGAAACTGCTGTGGACTGGGCTAGCGCAGGTGTGATCCACTAGGCTGGGGACAGCCCCTGCTCTCAGACAGCAAGAAATCTTCTGGGGGCTGAGAGGCAGCCAGGCTCTGGCTCCTTGGACCTACTGCCCTCACCTCTGTTCCCAGGTTCCTTCCTGGGCCCAGCACTGTCAGAAAAGGAACAGTTTCCACCTCACATCCCACCCTCCTGCAGACCTCCCTGACTCCAGTTAAAGACTCTTCTGTTCTTGGATGTGCAGGCAGAAACTCGGGGCTTGTCCCAGTGCCCATAATCCTTTACTTCCAACACTTAACCCACATTCAGACCATATCCATGTTAGCACCTGACACCCTCTGGAATAAGCTCTCCCACATCTAGCATCTGTACTGACCAAGACCAAGGTAGCTGCCCACCTGGACTGCCATCCACTCAACAGCCAAGACCCCAGCTCTCCGTGTCTCCACTCTGCCCTTCTCCTCCAAGCATACTTGTTGCTTATCAGGCACCCAGGATCACCAGCGATGGCTTCTCTCCCCAACAGTCTTTTGCCTTGGCTCTCTGAGCCTCCACCTACTCTACTGTCCTTAAATATGCGCCCCCTCGGTCTCCTTCTGAGACACTACCGTTTCTCTGAATCCTCACATTGTTCCTCAGCACACTTGCACACCTGTAACGATGGTCGGAGAAAGTCACAGAAGAGTGGAAAGACTGTAAAAGCCAGTATCCCAGACATCTGTTGTGAGACAGGTATCTTGCAGGCATAACAGGGAAGCTTCGCCCATGAACTCTCATCAGCATGGTTTCCTAAACAAGACCAGAACACTGACAACAGCAGTTGGCATGCCAACATGGACACGGAAGGTCCCCCAGAGTCCCGCCCCTAGACAGAACTACAGGCGGCCAATGCCTGCTGAGACGGGGATGCAGTCTTCTTCTGGGACAAGCTCCCATACAGGTTTCCTAACGTCAAGGGTCAGCCCTGGACATAAGTACACACGAACTAAATGGACTCAGTAAGTTACACATACATGTGTATATATGTGTGTGTGTGTGTATGTGTATATACATATATATACATTATATATGTGTGTGTGGTGTGTATGTATATATATATTTGTGTATGTATATATATATACATTATATGTGTGTGTGGTGTGTATGTATATATATTTGTGTGTATACATATATATATACATTATATATGTGTGTGTGGTGTGTGTGTATGTATATATATATATATTTATTTGTATGTGTGTGTGTACATTCATGTAACAATAATAATCGTGAATATGAGAGGGGGCACAGGAGGAGATGGAGAGGGGGAACAAAGGGGTGGAAGCGGTGTAGATACAGTATTCATGTATGAAGTTCTCAAAAGAAATGATTACATTAGAAATACATAATGGGCCTGGAAATTTCCTGATGTCATAGCAGTGGACCACAGCTTATCACTCAGGGGTCAATAGTGCTGCTGATGCAAACAAGCTATCCTAGAGCAGTTTCCTCAGCTATGACAACCTTCCACCTTGGAAGGGAGCTCATGTTAGAAAGGAGGTGAGACACAGAATGTTGCATCCTGCAGGGAAGCGTATTAAGCAGAGGAACTTGTTAAGTGCAAGACAAAGGCTTCAGGAAGTCCCTGAAACTGACTGCATTCACTAGACCCCTCCCTCCCCAAGCTTAGATAAACAGTAAGGATTGTTGAGAGACACTCTCAGACAAGCTGAGTTGCCTGGAAAGGACGCTCTTCAACTTGTCAAGCTGCTTGTAAGTTGTGAATTGTGCTCCAGGTCCCCAGCTTTTATGAGCTGTCATCCATGTTGGAGTAATGCAACTGTCTTTGATTTCTCTTCCTGTAAGTAACCCCTCACCCATATTCTTCTAAGTGACCCCAATAAAATTTATTGGTTCACCGAGTTGGACTTTGACAGTATCCATACTTTGGTCTGTCCACAGTTCCCTATCTGGGGTGAGCATCATTTGTTCATGTCTCCCCATAAATAGTATCATACAGGGAAAGCCCACACAACTCACTGTCAGTGTGTGAATACACATACAGCATATAGCACTCAATAATCATAGTAAACGGCTATGCTGCTTACTGGTTTATATACTTAACAGCATACTATTGCTTTGTGTGTGGGGACAACTTTGTGGAGTTGGTTTTCTTCTTCTACCTTTGTGTGGGTTTGAGGTTGGAACTTGTTGGGTTTGTGTGACAAGCAAGCATTTTTATCCACTGATCTGTAATCAGTCTATTCGGTTACACATGTTTATTTGCTTGTTTCTCTGAGACAAGGTTTCTCTGCATAGCCTTGGCTGTCTTGGAACTCACTATGTAGACAAGGCTCACCTTGAAATCGGAGAAGTCCCTGCTTCTGCCTCCCAAGAGCTGGGACTAAAGGTGTGTGCCACCATTACCTGGCACTTTTTACCATTACTATAGAATGTGTCCTCCACATAAATGTGTGTGTTTGACGACAGTCAAACTGTTATACGACACCAGTCTTTTTCATCTCGTGCTCTTATCTCGATTGCCTCAAGGGGCTACTAGGGTCTTGTCCTGGACCACGAAGGACCACAATGTTCACAAGAGAGTGAACTCACTTAACTTTGAAGTTCTGAGACTGTGTCTCCATTATTTATGTCATGAGTTGTTATTATCCACTCCTGCGTGCAAGGGGGTGGGGGGTGGGGTGTCTACAGGAACAAGTCCAGACTAGTCCTGGTGACCATGTACTGAGCACCTAGTGCCTAGTACTCAGCACAAAGCAGACGTACAACAAGGGCTCAATAATGCCATCTGAAGAAGTCGAAGTTCTGGCACTTGAGCCTGGAGGAGGTGGGCAGGAAGGACCCTAAACTTGTGAACACCACACACTCAGTGTCCCTAACAAGAGACCTTCAGACCAAGTGCAGAGCCATCTAACCCATGGAATTCACTGCCTGGAAATGTCCCACAGCCATTCAGAGGCTGCTGTACTTGAGTCATGGACCTTGAGTATCCCACACAGACAACGGATGCAGAGCACAGGACAAGGCTCTCCAGGCCTTCCTGCTGGTCCATCATACTGACGCAGCCACTCCTCCCCACCACACCCAAACTTTCCTATCTCCCAGGCCTTCCACCACTGTCCCCTGACAGAAAGACATCTTTGGTCTCATTCCTCCAAGGAACTTCTAATGAAGACTCAAGTGTCCAGTTCCCCTTGGCAATCTGGGAGTGTAGGCACCAGGCCCAGCCTCCATCCAAGCAGCACTCAGGAGCAGTAAGTAGCCTTGGTTCAAGTCCCAGAAGGCCCCATTTCCTAGTATCACCTTGTAGCATGAGTCTTCAAAGTTCTTATTAATAAAATCAAACCTGAGGCCAGTTATTGGGATGAATACTAGAAGATCAGAGAGACAGAACAAGCCACAGCTACCTCACCTCGCCAGATCCTCAAATGGTCTTGTTTCCTCAGACTGGAGGCCTCTGAGTCCTCATCCAGGATGGGTCTCAGCTGAACTGCTGCTCAAAAGCCTGAATGCTTAACCAGGCCAAATGCTTAACCAGGTCAAATGCTTCCTGTTCCTGGTCCTCACAACTTATATATCTTTCTGCCTTCTACTATCACTCCCTGGGATTAAAGGCTCGCTTTCTGGGATTAAAGGCATGAGTCACCATGCTTGGCAGTATCCTTGAACACATGGATTTCTGCCTAGCTCTGCCTCCCAAGTGCTGGGATTAAAGGCATGTGCTACCACTGCCTATCCTCTATGTTTAATATTGTGGCTGTTCTGTCTCTGACTCCAGATAAGTCTATTAGGGTGCACAATATTTCGGGGAACACAATGCCACATCACCTGCTCAATCTCTGCTACCATGTTAGTCTGTGGTCCAGGTACTACACAAATAACCCTGGCCTGGGCCTGTCTACGCCTAGAGGGAGATGAGGTGCAGGAAGGTATGGGAATGTACCTCCCAGACAGCACACCCACCTATACCTCACACCTCTGATACAGCCCAGCACGTCATATGGCTGAGCTATCAGTTCATGTATGACTTCTGTAGCCCATCCTGTAGAGTTTATTAACATCCACTAATAACGAGTGTACAGGCTCCCTACAAGCTCCAAGAGAAGCCCGGCAGAGTGGGCGTGTCCTCTGGTCCTGCTCTCTCTCTCGGCACATTTCTCCATCAGGGAACAATTAGGAAAACTCTCCCCAGGTTATATTTAGAAAGGGGTGGAGGGGGAAGCTTCCTCTAGTAATTTTCATTCAGTGGCACAGGACTGCCAGGCCCCACCACCCCCAGGCCGTCACTGCAGGGCAGGCAACCTCCTCTCCCCCACACACATTGGTAGAAACGAAGCCAGCCTTTGCCTGGCCCTGATTATGCCTGCGTTTAAAAATAAGATGTGAAAGATGCATTATGTAAGACCTATACCACTCTCCTGACCACCTCCGACTCGAGAATCAAAGATCATCATTTCTACCATCAAAAAAGAATGAAAGAAAGACAGGAACAATGGAAATAGCCGCCCGACATGAGCCAGATCAAAGGTGTGGACACAGAAAACGAAGAGCCGGGGGGCCTTTAATTACTGCCTGCATCCTCCGAGTCATGTGGCGAGAGGGGAGAAGAAAAGTTTTGAAGGCCACCGGGCCCTGTCCTGCTGCGGCTCCTGTTTCCACCGCCAGCACCAGTTCCCGACAAACTCTCGCCTTTCATTCCCCTCCCTTTCTTCCCTCCTTCCTCTCTGCCCCCCACACGTCAGACAGCACTCCCAGACTCCCCAGTTCTAGCTGCCCACCAGGAGAGAGCACTCGGAGGGGCTCCACAGAGACCTCAAGCAAGGAACTGTCCCCAGAAGGTCTGCAGCCTGGGGAGGCCCCTGGCAGCCTCTCTCCCCAATACAGAGGGCACTGGCAGGGACCCAGGGACCCACCATGGGTGCTGACGCTGCTGTACCAAAGTGGTCGCCTTTTTTTTTTTGCAAGTCTCTCTGGTGAGTGGGGGGGGGGGGGGTACTCTTCAAATTCACATTGGGCAGGGCTCCGTGGGGCAGCAGATCAAACCTGAGAACCGGCTGTTTGAGCTCAGCGGCAGAAAAAAGGATTGCCCAGGGACTGAGCTTAAGTAGAGGCTGGATTAAACTTCAAACACAAACTCCTCCTTTTTCTACACAGCGGACAGTCATGGCTAATATCTCAATGTGGACTTTAAAAACGAATTACAAATAACTTACTCTGGGACTTGGGTCTTTTGTATTAAGAGGAGGGGCCAAAGAGATCATTCCAACAGAAAGACAAATGAAGGGTCTGCCCTCTTGCTCTGCACAGGGAAGACCAAGGAAGCTAGGGGCAGACAGGCCCCAAGTGAGAGCCCACTGAGGAGATGGCTTGCTGGCCGCCAGGGGCTTCCTCATAGTAAGACTCCAGGTACACAAAGGAATGCCAGGCTAAGGTGACCACAGCAGCACATTTTAAATGTCTAGAGATTTAAAGTACTCTGTTAAAACATAATGTCGTATAGATGTACTCTCCACATGATCAATGAGTCAATGAGTTTTTCACAAAGGAAAACTCGGGCAAGGAAGTGACTCGGTGTGTAAAGGAGCTGGCTACCAAGCCTGAGGACCTGAGTTCGATCCCCAGAACCCATATGCTAAAAGGAGAGAAACAATTCCTACAGATTGTTCTCTGACATCCACAGGCACGTTGTGGCGTGTACACTCACACATATACACACACAAACACACAAATAGAGAAATAAACGTGAAAGGTGCCTTTAAAATAAGAAAGACAGACAACAGTTCGCAGTCACAGCAGCGGTGGTAGCTGGGGAGAGGAGCACGTGATTTTCTTCTTCCTGCTTCTCTAGGGCAGCCTCAAGGGTGAGTGTTCAGTCGCTTGGGAAGCATCACCCTACTCTCTACCTCACGGTGACCCTAGACACCAGCATAAGTCTAGCTGGACCCACATCTGCATTCCCTGTGCTGGATACCAGCCGCCTCAAGATCTCTGAGAACACAGGCACAAAGGTGGGGTTTCCCCGGTCGGGGGGTGGGGGGTGCTGGGGAGAAGAGATGGCTCATGGGTAAGAGCAAGTATTGCTCTTGCAGAGGATTGGGGTGTTACCAACATCCACATCAGGTGTTTCACATCCTGTAACTCCAGTTCCAGGGGATCCCACTACTCTGGCCTCTGGGTACGCACAGTCATATACAGACGTATCTCTCTCTCTCTCTCTCTCTCTCTCTCTCTCTCTCTCTCTCTCTCTGGCATAAACCTACAATTAAAATAATAACAAGCCAGGTGTGGTGGCACATGGCTTTGATCATTTGGGAGGCAGGGAGATCCCTGGAAGTTGAAGGCCAACCTGGTCTACATAATGGGTTCCAGGACAGCCAGGGCTAGAGAGAGAGACCCTGCCTCAAAATAAGTAAGTAAATAAATAGATGAAAATACAAACAAACAAACCGTAAACCACAGGTCTGGATATACAGGTGAGGTGACAGCGTGACTTGTGCATCTCCCAAGTGCACGTGTTCAGATGTTTATCTGCAGAGCAGCAGTGTTGAGGGTGGGAACGTGGAGAGCAGTGGACTGGAGTAGCTTGGCTATCCCAGGAGTAGGCTCCTGATGTGGGTACAGCTGGTCTCTTTCCCACTGTGCAGCACTATGGCCCAGACTTCCTCACCCTGTCCTATCATTCCATCTCCAAGCCATTTAGCCACTCTGGGTATCTATTCCAGAGCAAGTGTACAACACTACAAGTTTACTGACTGTAGCCCCAAGCTGCTGCTGATTCCGACTCTTCACATTCTTTAACCCCCAACACACACATGCAAGGGAAGTGATTCCAGCCACATTTCACAGAAAGGTAAACTGAGGCTCAGAAATAGGTAGTGTTGACCACAGACTTTGAGCAGAGAAAGTGTTTGAGCCTAGGACTATCAGGACGCAATCACATGCTTTTCTTTCCTCGGCTTGATGTCATCTCCCCAAGATTCTTTAAATCAACCATGCCAGCAAGGGTGGAAGTGGGGATGGTGGTGGAGCAGGAGGAGGAGGAGGAGGAGGAGGAGGAGGAGGAGGAGGAGGAGGAGATGATAGTACTAACAGCAGCTTTGGGAGGGTGAGATCAGAGAGCTTATGGAACAGGCAGCAATGCAGTTCATAGAACAACTTATCCACACACAGCAACCAGTGCATGCTAAAAGCCTAATATCCTGACACAACCTAACAAGACAATCACAGCTAGCATGGGGCCAGAGGGGGCCAGAAAGTGGATAGAAACGTCTGAACAAAGAGGTGCAGGCCCTGGCAGAGCGCAGTAGGCAGAGGGAGAGGTGGCAAACCAGACCAGGCCCTGTGGGATGCAAAGAGGCAGGAGGGACAACCTCCTCAGCAGTCAGGGCCAGTCCAAGCACAGACATAAGAGCAGAGCTTCTGACCACTTTCTTCTGGGGGGCAAGGTCATGGCCATTTCCTCCAGGTTTCTGGTCACCAGAGGAGAGCTCTGGGAAGAATTTGGCTAGGCCTGTGGCACAGGGGCCAACTGAACAGAGTCAGACTAGAAAAGGAAACAGAGACACAAAGCCAATGTCCATGGATCCTCTTCAGCCTCTTAGGCCCCAGCCCTCCTGATAATCTAGTCTGTGGCATTTCTAGCTCCCTATGGAAAGACCGTTAGCTTTGGGAGGCCATTTGAGTCTGTGTTGATGCTCATCCTATACCACAGAACATGACCAAGAACTTGGACTGTGTGGTCAAACATACATAAGTTAGCCTCTGGGCCCTATCATATCCCTGGGTAAGCTTGAGTATGCCTGGGCCTCAGTTTCTCTGTAGGTTAAAGCAAAGGATTCCCCCATCCATGTTATTACAAAATTATTACAAATGCTTAAATCTCTATAAGGCCCCCTGTGCCCAAAAATCACTGGAGGATGTATGTGGGTAGGGATGGGATCAATTTGCCTCAGCGTTCACAAATGAGGGCTGCTGAGCTAGGGAGATGGCTCAGTGGGTAAAGGCTTGCCTCATAATTCTGAAGACTCGAGTTGATCTCTGATACAAACAGCCAGAAGTAGTAGTGCACATCTGTAATCCCAGCACTCCCACGATGAGCTGAGAGGCAGAGATGGGCCCAAAGCTCACAGGCCAGCTAGCCTGGACTACACAGCAAAGCAGCAGAAACAAGAGAGCTCCTGTCTCAACAAGGTGGAAGGCGAAAACCAACTCCTGGAGAGCTGTCACCTCGCCACATTGTCACGGGACACACTGGCCTGTACATATACACACACATGCAAAAATAAACCGAAAAATTCTTAAATCAGGGATGCTAGCAGCTGGGTACACACCTTCAAGCCCAGCACTCAGGAGGCAGAGGTAGGCAGCTCTCTGAGTTCAAAGTCTACACAGCGAGTTTCAGGACAGCCAGTGCTATATAGATAAACCCTGTCTTAAAACACACACACCACCACCACCACCACCACCACCACCACCACCACCACCACCACCAAATAAATAAACTCAGGGATGCTGATAAATGAAATCATTGAAAGGTCCATGTCACATACCTGCTTTGGCTCCTCAGTAAGCAGCTCTACCTGGAGTGCATGGGAGTGAAGACTCATGTGCTGCACACTCAAGCAAGCCCTTCTAGACCGAAACGGGGACCATCAGTGAACAAGTGCCTAAATACTAAGTACCATTTACCTAGCAGCATAGATAAATGTATGTGAGATTAAAAGAAAGACAGCTTAGCAGGTAAAAGTGTTTGCTGCTCAACTCTGAGAGCCTGTGTTAGATCCCAGGATTCCCATGGTGGAAGGAGAGTCCTCTGACCTCCACATGGGTGCTGTGGCATGCATGCATGCACACACAAGCACATCATACACACACATAAGAACTAATAAAATTACTTTTAAAGGAAGAAAAAAGGAGAGGCATAAGAAGAGCTGGGCGGGGGGAGGCAACATGGTGGTTAACTACCATGTTACTTACTGGTCCTGAGGCCTTGTTTCCTATGAGGGATATTACAGGTGTGCACTCCATCCTCTAGGCTAGGGGGAGGAGAATCAAGATTTCCCCTTCCACATTGCTCTGACAGGATCCCAGCTTGCAATCTGGTGCATGGGGCTGAGGGACCACATAGAAAAATGACCTAGAGACCCAATGCAGCAAACCTGAGGCTCCCAAAGGGCCCACACAGAGGTTTGACATCAGGTTGCTGTGAGGTGGAATGAGATCCCAATCACCAGATGCTGTGTCTCTCACCAAAGACCAACACCTAAATCCAAGCATGACCCCCACCTCCAACAGACACTGGAGAGGCGCTACCACCACCTCAACCATCTAGCAGGTAGCACAAAAGCCAAGGAGAAGAGCCACAGAGGAGGAGGGATCCAGAAAGGGATGCAGCCGGGAGAGACGAGCTCCTTTAGGCCAGCCACTGTATGGCTTGTGACACACTTTCACACCTCGTCTCTTTGCAAAAGAGAAGAATGGGGCAGTGATGATGTATGTCTTTAATCCTAGCACTCAGGAGGCAGAGGCAGGCAGATCTACAGAGCCAGTTCCAGGTCAGCCAGGGCTACACCAGAGAAACACTGTCTTCGAAAAACCAAAAAAGAGAAAAGGATGTCCCTATTTCTCAGATGAGAAACCAGGAACCAGAGAGATGCTTGTCTGCCTCCATGGAAGAAAGGATGCTCCCCTACCTGTGTCCCCACCTCATCCTAAGTCCTGCATTGGGCACATGGTAGGTGATTAAATAAATAAACGAGTGAGAAATAATCATCCAGCCTCTCTGTGAGTCCCACAAAGGCAGAGGCTGATTCATTATTTGCTTGCTTCACTGAGTGCTTAAGAGGTCATGAATAAATAAATGAAAGAAAAACAAATAGTTAATATTTATTTAGGTGCTTATTATGTGCCAAGCATTGCCCTGAGCACTTTACATGGATTAACGTGTTTAATTTCCATAACAAACCTGATGAGGTAGTCACAATCGCTGGTTCTGTTTTACAGGTGAGGAAACTGAGGCATGGAAAGCAAGGTAACCTCGCCAGCACCACACAATAAGAGGAGGTGTGATTAGCTAAAACCCAGATGGTCCAACCTGCCTCAATGAGCAAGGATCGAGGAAGGTTGGGGTAGGAGGATCTGTGCTTGTTAGCTGAATCAAACATCTATCCCTGCCTACTTGGAAGACACATTCCTCCCCTGTGTGGTCAGAGACCACAGGCCTAACCGGACAGCACTGAGGCATTCGGCCATCATAATGGATGGGTGGACACAGGACCAACTGGAGCAGGTCGGAGAGAATCCTGAGACTTCATGATACTGCAGGAAAGAGAGGCTCTACCTGAGTGAAGAGGCTGTGAGCTCGGACCTTCTGTGGACACAGACACTAACTTGCCCTCTTCCGAGAAACCTGGCCAAGAATGAGGCCACCAAAGGAGAAAAGCGAGAGATGATGAGAGGGGAGCCCATAAGCATGCTCCCGGGTCAGTCTGAGCTGCCTCTGTGGGCCTCAAAATGACCGGTGCCACACTGTGCCTGGTCAACATCCTCACCTTGTGAGGCCAGTGGCTGAGTTGAATGCAAACGGTACTTGAATGTCAGGGACAAAGCCAAAGCTGTAACACTCCTCCTTGGTCATTGTCCAGAAAGCTGTTCGCATTCTCCGCTCATTTTTAGCACAGAAGCTAAAGCTACTTCATAGATTACTAATGACAAGGAGGGAGGCGGGGAGGGAGGGAGGGAAGGAGGGAAAGAAGAAAGGTACGAAGGAACGAATGAAGGAACTAAGAGATAGAGAGAGACTATACTTCTGAGGGTCAAAGGCTATGCTGGGGTAACACCAAGCCTGGCGTGCAGAACCTCCAATTGTGTGTGTGGAAGAATGAATGAGCAAAATACAGGGAGCTGAAGTTAATTCTGCCACAGACTATGGAGGCCTCACTAGATCTCTGAGCAGTTAGCAGCCTCTCAGGGAGTCCCTAACTCCAACATGGGAGGGGGCTTCAGCCACAAACTAAAAGCATCCAACAACCATTGCTCTGCAAGCAGGGGCTGGGACCTGTGCGGCCCAGTGCCACCCTGTGGGACTTCCCCTTCACTGCACTCCTCCGGTGCCTAAGGAACCACACTTCCCTGCACCCTACCGCCCTCCACACCTGCTCACATATCAACGCTAGCCCAGGGTGCAGGGGACACCTGTCTTCTTCCACCAAGGGAAGACCAGGGACTTTGTGGTCACAGTTGGCACCTCATAGCCACAATGAAATACAAGGGACCCAGCAGTCAAATTTTTGTGACTCCTCTCAGTTTTGGAACAGGACTGGGAGGACTTTGGGAAATATTAGTAAAGAAATATATCTTGGGCATGAAGTATGAAGAGTGAAGAGACCATACCCGGTGAAGAAAAGAGATGGTGGCCCCAGAAGCATCTTCGGGCTCTCTTACCCACATCCTGCTCAGCCTGGACCTCTCTTACTCTTCACAGTTCTAACTAACCAGATCAGATGGATGATCCCACAGCAAGCTACCAGATTATTTGTTCACAAAGCTTGGGGGGGGGGGGGAGGTTCCTAGCCTGGAATCCGCCGGTTTTTGAGTGCTTACTGTGTGCGAGACACACTCCAAGCCCTTCCCACACGTGAACTTTGCGCGGTTACAGCAGCCCTGAGGTAGAAGGCCTTTGCCCATCTTACAGATGCAGAACGGAAGCACAGAGATCTCCACTAGTTAGCAAGGGTCAACATTTTACACGTGCTGGAGCCAGTGTGTGGTGGCAGGTGACTTATTTATCTTCTTTGAGCCCTGGCAGCTTCAGCTGTAAAAATGAGAACTAAATGCGCAACCCTCAGGGTAACAGTGAGAACTCCAGGTAGTATGGAGGAAAGAACAGAGCATGTGACCGGAAACTGCTCCTTCCCACCTTCCTGTCCCATGAGAGGCGCACATCCTCCCAGCTGCCCCTTAGCCTCACCAAGCAGGCAGATGCCATTAAGATTCCTGTGGAACACACTCTGAGCTGAGTAGCACGTCTCCTCATACATGCGGTATTGCTGGTGCTACTAACGTGAAAGGCTCTGGTTTAATGCTCAGCTCAAGTGGAGCTCCAAACCAAGAGTACGTCAAGACTGAGACTGACAGAGAAAGACCCCAGACCATGACTCCCCGTGGAGGCAAATTCCACAACCCAGGTTCCCTGCTCACTCTCAAGGGTGTTTGTGTGTGGGGAAAGGGAGGGGGTGGCGACACACATGGACTCTGGAGAGGGAGGCCCAGCCACCAGGCCTGGCTGGCCTCTCCCCTTGTCCCTTTGAAGTTCCCAGCATGGGATGGGCTGGAAGGAAACCCTGGGCCACAGAGGCTGACTGGGGCCTCACCTACCCCCCTACCCAGCCTCCTCTCTCCTCATTGTGTAGTCCGGCTAGGCTTTTGTTGCCAGAGCCCTGGCAGGGGACAACCAGGGACCTGGCCTCATTATGTGCCTGACCTCAGGCACACCTCCCCCACCCAGGGCCTGGGCCTCCTGGAGGCCTCCTCCATGGGACAAAGGACCAGCCCCCAAAACAGCTGGCCGCCTGCACAGTTCTTTGGGGGTGGGGGGAGCCAAGGGGCCTAGAGGCCGCTGGTCTGGCTTTGATGGCTCTGAAGGTGGGGAGGGGGGGGTGCTCCTTTGGAAACCTTCCTGTTGAGCAGACAAAGCTCACGGGAAACCACTGAGGGCTGGTGAGGAGATATAGTCTGGGGCAGGAGGCTGACCTCACTTCTCTCTGACCTTCCAGAATTCCCCACACAAGCGGGTCACCAAAGGGGTATGAAATAGACACATTGTCATAGTAAACCGATAAACCTCTCAGTCCCTGCCTGGGGTTCTTCTGTCAACTAGCCTCTGGATACAGAACTGTGTCATTCACCCAGGAGACGGTGAGGAGCAACTAAGGCAGATCCAAGAAAGAGTGAAAGCCAGAGGAACCGTGGGGTCACCCTCTGATAAGAAGCCTTCTTCCTAGTATCCAATTACCAATAAAGCAGACCTTGAGCACCAGGTAGAAGCATCTAGAAGGCTGGACCCAATCACTTCCTTCATAAAAAGTCCAGTTATTTGGGGGCCTGTGCTTTGTATACCCGCCTGGCACACGGGTTTATCGTGCACCAATTTTAATATCAAAAGACTCCAGGGAAATTTTTTGGAGTGTTTTATTTGCTTAAGATCCTGGAGCTGACACAGGGGCTCCCTTGAACACAATGGACTCACTCAGGAAGCAGCAAGGCAGGGCCAAGCGTGGAGTGAGTGTGTGTGCCAAGGTGCGTGGTCACGCGTGTTTTGAAGCAGGTGTGTCCCAGCATGTGCGTGTTGTCAGTGACACAACAAAAGGCCAGCTGAAAGCTTCACCTACGGAGCAGGCAGGCAGCCTGAGCCTGCAGAGAGGGAAACAGCCCGGACAGCCCATTGTAGAGAAGGATTGCCTTTCAAGGGACAAAGGGTGGAGGGGACAGAACCACACACCGGTGAGGCAGGCACATCTGTATCTGCTCTCAACCATCACATCGTCCCATTATGCTGTCTCTCCTGCAGCATCATTTGGAGGGAACACACGCGTGTGTGTGGACACAGGAGCGGTTCCGGGGCTGGCCTGACTCTACATTGTCCTGCCCAGCCAGGAGACTCGGAGTTGTGCTCTTACAAAGACATCGATTTTCCTCCTTCCCTTCCAGAGCGAGATCAGATGAGCTCCCGGAGTGACACATCCTTAACTTTTCAGTGGGGGTTTCTTGTTTGTTTGTATCATGTTTTTTTTTTTTAGACTGGGTCTCTAATTGCGTCTTTTTTTGGCTACATGCATCTCCCTGGCTCTGGCCCCCCAAAACAAGGAGGGCATGCACTGGTTATCTGTGCTTGCAGACTGCTCACAGGGCATCCTGGGCTCAAAGAATGCCAGGGGGTTAGAAATTGGGGAGGGGGGGTGGAATTAATTGCCAAGAAAACACAAGGCTGTGCTGTGACTCTGATTCCATCAATTACCATTATCTCTCTGTGCAGGTCTGCCAACCATCCCCCAGATTCGGCCCTGCTTAACTTTCTTTGCCAGTTGCGATACCCCGTCAGATGCCTGGCGCTGCCAGGCTACCCGCATGGGCTCCTTCTGGGCTCTTATCAGCCTCCCCCAGTCGGCCTGGTCGGCACAGCTGTTCCAGGCCCCCAGCCCCTCACTTTATCTGCTTGCACAGACCTCGGCCTGGCAAGCAGTGGGCCCAGCGCCTGCTCCACATTCCCCAGGAAGTCCTCTGGGAACACAGCCTCCCTGCTCCCAAGCCCTGGGAGAGTTCATTACCAGCCAGGGTCCCCCAGCTCCGCAGCCTAGGTGCAGACCGCATCGCCCAGCCTGGCCGCCGGAGCCGCCTGAATCATTAAAACTCCAACCTTCTGAAGGGAAGAAAGAACAAAACCACAAATTTAGATTAATAAAGCATTTGTTGATTCTACAGCAATTTAGCAGGCCCCTAAGAAACCCACCAGAGACCCACGGAGCTCCAGTAATTTTCTGTTATATTATCTTTCTTGTAAAATACTTCCCCAGACAGAGTCCCCAAAGGGGCTCAAATATCACTGTGACTAACCAGAATCAATGTGCACTCACCTATTGACATTTTTACATAGTTTTTGGATTTAGTATCCAGCCGAAAACACAATCAACTCCTCTGCCAAGGAGCAGACAGGCACTTAGCTAGCCAGCTATTAGTGTTACAAAGGAAAAAATGCTGGCACCCAGGGGAGCCGGGCAAGGCGCACTGACGTCAGGGGGTAATTGGGTGTCTGAGAGAAATTGCCAGCGGCTGGCCGGCTCCCCCGGGGGCCGCACAAAGCTGAGCTGTAACTCTAATAAAGGAAAGGAAATTCTAGAAAAGGGGGCCTTGCTACAAAGGAGCCCAGGCAGATGCCAAAAATAGCCCTTTGGAAATAAATAAATAAACGTGGCCAAAACATATAGATCTAAAACATAAAATAAATCACTCCTCTGAGGAGGTGTTCTGGCCTCCCCTCTCTGGACATCTGTGCGGGGCTGGAGTGTTCTGCTCTGGGCCCCTTCTCTGGAAGCAAGGAGAGCCACGCAGGAAGAGGCTTGCCATCCACTTTGGCACACAGGGAGGCCTTTTGGAAGAATCTAAGTTTGTAACGCCCTCTTTCCTGAAGGTAATGCCTTCTCCTCCTTCTTCTTCTTTTTTTTTAGGCTAAGGAGAGAAATAATTTCTATTGTCTGCGTTTTCCTTGTTTCTATGTTTTAGTAATGGGAGGTGGGGGCAGAGCTCAAAATGCCATCAATGTCATTAAAAAGGTCAGAGTTTCCAGTTACAGGGTTCTGGCCTCCTTTGGAAAAAGTCTACATGTATGGACAATGGGTTGAATTTTCTTGCCTGACGGGCTTGCCCAACCACTGACTCAAGGTTAGAGGCTGTGGCAGAATTTTGATGGCTCCCAGCACTTTCCCCCAAAGATAGCCGACTGTCTCCAAGAGGAAGGAGAGCAGGAAACAGCATCTGGAAGGCCCCAGGCTAGTTACTGACCTCCATGGGCCATCGCAGGACCCAGAGATGCTCTGAGGCCCACAGGCTTCTAGGAAAGTCAGACCTTATTGGCCAGAAGGGAGAGAGTGGCCTCAGGGGAGGGGAAGGAAGGGAAGGCAGGAATCAGAGTCCCAGGATTTCAATTTCAATTTTGTTGTTCTGCAAAAAAAAGAAAAAGAAAAATAGGACCAGGAGTTTTTGTTTTTAAAAGGGACACACACATGCCCCCAAAAATGAAAAGAAAACAGCCAAATGCACTGAACGCCACTTGGAAATCGTTCTGAACGAACGTCTTTAGCTAAACTTGCCAAATCAGCATCTCAGGATGCTGGTCCCCAGTCTCCAGGTCCCCGCTGAGGCTCCTGGGGCTTGCGGAAGGCAAAAGCCCTCCTGATGTCTGCTCAGAGCCAGAGCCCCACTCCTGTGACCTGACCAGCCATGAGCCCCAAAAGCTTTCTGGCTGGAGGTGAGGGGCAATCCCTCTCAGGGCAGAGCCTCCAGTGTTGGCACGAAGGAAGAAAATCCAGCTGGGAAAAAAAAGATAGAGAGCCTGTAGTGCAGACCCAGGGGAGGCAGGCAAAGCTTTGGAACGCCGCAGCCAGCGCCCTGGCGCCAAATCACAAACCTTGAATCAATGATGCAATTGCTTAATTAATCAGCCTGCTCGGGTGGGTGCAGAGGGTCTCTGTGAGTGTCTGACCCAAGCAGCTCCTGATGGGCAAGCCCCCCTCCTCAGGGCCCCTCTGCAGGGCCCTCGGGACCACAGATGGTTGAACACCGTCTGGGAGTCTCACTGAGGGGAGAAAATGTGAGTTCCCGAGTCCCCTGTGTGATCCAGTCACTCTGGCAGAAGGAAGGAAAGAGGAGGGAGGGGGAGAAGGAGGGAGGGAGGAGGGTCTTATCAGCAACTTAGGATTTCTTGGCCTAGGCAGCTGTAAGTCAGTTCTCTCAATGTTATTTTCTTGTCCCAGTCAATGAGACTGTAAAAGAAATACAGAGCACAAGACCTCTTTTCAGCAAGCCAGACTTAGACAGGCAGAGGCCATTTAAATTAACCTTGAGCATTAACATGTTTAAAGGCTAGCAACTACTAAACAACAGCATTGGAGGTGACTGTGCAGCCGGTGGAGGCTGGGGCAGGGCAGGAAACGTGCAGAGTTGGAGCATGTGTCTATGTGAGCGAGCATGCATGTTGGACAGGAGGCGTTCCTTCTGCCTCTTCAAGACTTCAGTAGCAAAAATAAGTAGCTGGCAACCTTGCAATTTCCTATTCTGATGGTCAACAGGCAGAGAGGGTTTGAAACCAGTCCTCCCATGCGATTGGACCATCTCCGCGGTTGATTTTCTCATCTTTAATGCGCAGAGGGGAAGGGAAGGGATGAGAGGAGAGGGGAGCAATATCTCAGAGCGACCCCAAACGGTTAATGATAATGAGCTGGAGCGCACCAGGAGTTTAACAGTACTGAGGACGAGGGGAGACCCGGAGAGGGGCCTGGCCAGAGGTGTTTCAATTACCAAAAAGAAAAATCATTTATTTTTAAACAATATCCCTCAACACTGGGTGTTTAAGAGAATATACTCTGGCCCCTAAAATATCAAAGTGAGATTTAAAAATAGAAAAGTCATTTTCCCCTTCCTCGTTGCAGATTTTGCTGCAGCGTTCTAGAAGGCAGATTAAATGAAGGAAGCTCAAACACACTCAATTTTGTCCTTTAGCAAATTCTTCTCTTTCACTCTTGCATGAAGAAAAAAAATCTCCCCACAGAGTTTTTCTCTTCTTCCTGGTGTGGATCTGGGCCCCTGCAGTGCCCTGTGTAATTTCTAGTTCCTCAGAATTCAGGTATTAATAAAGACCCCATGGGGACTTCCAACAATATAACCCTACATTTTGAGGCATTATGAAAGGAAACCCCCAGGGGTCTGTGGCTCAAATTTCTGAAATGTAGGCATTGTAAAAGGCACCCCAGGGGATGCCCGCAATAGAAATCTGCTGAATTCAAAGCATTTTGGAAGTCCTGGTGGGAGTCATTACTCCCACTGGAAGCTTTTTACAAAACATGTGTTGCTGACATGTTGACAGATTGCTCAGTGAAGTGTTTAGGTGCATGCACAAGGCGGGCCTTTGGAGACGCTCGGCGCTGCCAGCGAGTCTCCCAACGCTGGAACCGGTACCATCCATATTTCATAATGGGGGAGGCCGCTGCAGCCAGGGACTGGAGACGTGTTCTCCACACCCGCAGCCAGCTTCGCACCCCTCCACTGAGGAGCACTTTGAGTGGGCTGGCCCAGTCCTCGCCTTTGGAAGCTGGTCTGTGCTGCACAGCTGTGACGGCCCTTGTATCCCTGCCAAGGGCTCGACTGAAGGAATCTTGAAGC
>CABHPR010135709.1:0-13663 GCA_902168415.1 Peromyscus melanophrys | reverse complement strand
CACCTCTGATCTGCATTGTTGAAGGGCAAGATGGACACATATTGCTGTGCCATGGGAGATAGTCATGTGCATTAACATGGCTTAGTGTAGGAAGTCAGCACTTCCATATGGACTTTGGGATAGGAGTTGAGGAGATAGAGACCGGACAACATGGGCATCCTCTTGCAGAGGTGAGAATGCCCATGCAACCACATGTAAAGGAGTGAAAGTGTAGCCCTGCACCAGAGTGGCTACCCATCAAGTTCACTGACTTTGCTTTCGCATCATCTCCACAGCCAGCTGGACATTTTGGAGGGCAGAATCCTTTCTAGCTTTCACACCAGCCCATTTGAGGCTGCAGAACTATTTCAGAAACAACTAGAACCCTGATTGAGCCAAACTGGTTTTGAGGCAAGACTGGCTCAAGGTGATGGTCCAGGGGAGGTAGTGACTTGATCAGAGGCTGGATATCTGATAATCCTTAGGGCAGCTTCCAGGTGGCCAGGAGACCATGGATGTTGCATAAGCTTGGCATTGGGCTCATGGCATCTGAGGTCTTCAAATCTTTTGCCATTCAGATCTGATGTTTGCTTTTTTTTTTGTTTTGTTTTGTTTTGTTTGTTTGTTTTTTGTGGAGGGGTGACTTGAACCTTTGACTCTAACAAATGTCCCTCACCTTAGGTGTCTCATAGAGGCCATAGTCTGGCCTCCTTGATCTTCTGCGTCTCAGGTCATCAGGAGCAAAGCTCTGGGATGGGTGGGCACAGCATCAAGCCCCTGTGGTGTCTTCCGGCAGCTAGGCCTCTGAGGCAGGGTATCCAGGCTAGAGAGGGTAGTCTGGTCCTTAGACTTGAGTGGCTCTGGGTCCAGATGATATAAAAAGTGCTCTGTTTGCTTTCAAGCAAGTCGTGTGGGCCTTTTGTAGAGTCATAGCTTGTGTTACTAGGTCTCATTCTTTGGTCCAAACTACCTATCCTGTCTCTTCACTCACCCATGAGTAGGTGAATGATGGCCAGAGCCCCTGTGCAAGCCCTGATGCTTTTCTCCTGGTGGTCTGAAAGTCATGTTTCTGGAGCAGCAAGCTTCAGTAACTAATTGTGAGGGTGAAGAAACATTGAGAAGCAGCAGATAAGAATGAGAATTATCCTGCACATTCCCAGCACACAGCAGGTGTTTGAAAGACATCCTTCTGGGAGTGAACACATAGAGATGCCATG
Source organism: Peromyscus melanophrys (assembly GCA_902168415.1). Lineage (NCBI taxonomy): Eukaryota > Metazoa > Chordata > Mammalia > Rodentia > Cricetidae > Peromyscus > Peromyscus melanophrys. Next base: position 12,467 of record CABHPR010135709.1, on the reverse strand, counting down.
CTTCTGAGGACTACCTTTCTCCTTCAATCTACATGTTTGTGCTGGAGGATCCCTCCTGATAGCCTCTAGTTGGCCCCCTCTGGTGTGGGGTGAACAAGGTAAAGCAAGGGCATCATTGTGTGAAAGTCACTATGAGAACTTGCTATGGTCTGAATGTTTCTACTACTCCACCCCCAAATTCATGGGGAACTTTGTCCACCAGTATGATGGTATAAGAGATGGGACTTTAGGGAGATACCTGAGTCCCTTAGTCCCTTCCACCAGCTCCTTCCATACATGATGAATAGTGCCATCTATGAAAGAATAGCCTGTGCCAGTATCATGTCTGCCAAGGACTTGGTCGTGGATTTCCTAGCCTCCAGGTATGTGAAGAATAAATACTTACTGTTGATAATCTACTCAGTTTCTGCTTTTTTTTTTTCACAACAGCAAAATGGATCAAAACATAGTTGGAAACTAGTCTTGACACCCCAAGAAACCAGCAAACATGTAGATTGAAGGAGAAATGTAGTCCTCAGAAGCATGGTGTCTGTGACATGTTCATTCCCAGAAGGATGTCTTTCCAATACTTGCTGTGTGCTGGGAACGATTCCAAGCCTGTGGGTTTCTCCTCGTAGATGTTTCATTTCATACCACCTAGCCCCTTACTACCCAGGGGATTCTGAGACTGACCTTGGAGCTGGTCATCCTTTTGCCTCTATGGTATAGGTGAAGTGCTGCTCAAGCCAGAATGGGCAGTGTGGAGCAAAGACCAGAGCAGGAAGGTTAGCAGACCCAGGCAGCACCAGAGGATGCATAGAGGACACAGTGTCCCCCATGCTGCCGGAAGACAAGGGAGGAAGGTCTGAGAAGTGGAGATTACTCGGTGGCCAGTGTCAGAAAACCAAACCCAATCTTGCTTCTATCAAGTAGGGCAATTGACCGAAATCCAGGGACTGTGGTGAAGGCTGCTGGACTCAGTCTTCCTGCACCTCCTGCTTGTGGTGAGTGATTGGACTATTGGTCTAGGCCATGTCAAGTTGTTCCGGAGGAGGTAAGGGTGCTGCTGGTGTAGGAAAAAAGGATGGATGTTGGCAGGTGGCAACAGCTCAGAGCGGGAAGGAACTCAGAGCAGTAGTGAAGATTCCAGACTGGGTGGTGTGAGCTGAGGGATGAGTTAGGGTGGGGCTGGGGTGGGGGGTGTAGCTCAGTGGTGGAGTACTTTCCTGCCAAGATCTGGGTTGGGTTCCCAGCACCATAGCTTTGTTAGAGCCTGTTGCTATGGTGATGAGGAAAGGCAGAAGTGTCTCATAGCTTTACTGTTGCTTCTGAGTAAGGTGGGAACCATGTCAGAGCCATGTACCAGAGGCAAGGGGGAGCAGCGCTAGAACCCCTGACCTCAGTGTTCCAAGGAACAGTATCAGGACCAGTTCTGAACTACTTCCTGGTTGGTGGTAGTCTTTGCAAGGCTAGGGACTGGGCATCAGATGTTGCGGAGGTAGAGGGTGGGGAGTGGGTAGAAACCTAGGAATGGACACTGGTTGATTTGATTCACCCCTTCCCCCATTCTTCCAAACTCTGATTGGCATCCTTGAAATGACACCGTAACACAACAAAATAAAGAACATCCCCAACAAAATGAGAAATGAACCAAATTTATTTCCCTCCTGCTGAGGCGTGCGGTTCAAGGCAAGTAGCCAGCAGGGGTTCGTGCACAGTGTGATTCCACCTGTCGTGGGCTCTGCGGCCTCTGAACATAGACAAGTCTCCATGTAGCTCCCATTGAGAGAAGGGACAGGCTGAGGAGTCAGGGCTCAGGGCAGAAAAGAACAAGGCCATTTGAAGCAGAGCCCTAGCTCTGGCCTAAATAAAATGATTCTTGGTTGAAGCTTTTGGCAGTGTGTCCAAGCTCCAGGCTCCAGCTCAGGGGAACATACGGAGATTATAAAATGTGTCCCTTTGTGTTAAACAGTCTCAGTGTGGAGCTGACTGACTAGAATCTTCTGCCTTTGGAAATGACATCATGGCTCTGGGGCACTTGGGAAAGGTAAGGCTGGAGAAGTATTGGGCCAGAGGGAGGCAGAAAGCTGCCTTGAGGAGTGTATGTGGAGGTCTGTGCCTTCACCTTGCCACCCTGGAGGTGGGAAGTTTGGGTCCTTTCCAAGTGACTTCCTGAGCCTTTTGGCACCAGCAAGTGTTGGAGTAAGAAAATCAGACCTGCTAGGACCTATTGAGGCCCTGTAAGGGTGGCAGGGTCTGGGTGGGGATGGGTGGGGAAGTTGGGTACAAGTGAGATGTTGTCACCTTCCTGTGACCTCCTAACCCTTTCCCAGCCATGGTTCCCAGTGGAACCAACCTTTCTCCCCTGCACTGCATTTACCCTGCTGACCTGGTCCACTTCTCCCTCCCTACTGCTTCTCCATGGAAGCTGCAGTAAGCCTTGCACAGGTACACTTGTACCATCTCTCCGTGCTACCTGGAGGCTCCTGCAGGGCCTCACGTGGTCTCTTCTTTGCTCCCTGTTAACTCTTTGAAGTTACCTCTTCCCCATTTCCCTTCATTCTCTGCCAAACCTTCTCATTTCATTTCCCTCCTGGCAATTGTTGTTGGAAATTATTATTATTTTTGAATACTTCCTTTGGATTCTTGTCTTTGCATTAGAAGGTGGCCCTCTGGAGAGCAGTGTCCTGCTCTGTCTTTCTCATCTGTGTCTGTCTCTGGCCTCACAGAGGGCCTGACACATAGTAGGTACTTGGGAAACATTTGCTGGGTGACATGTTAGATGTTGCTTGAATGCTATTGAATTGGTCCATTCATCGCTGGGTAGCTGGAGGGCCAGACATTCTGGTAGGCTTGTGGCTAGATGTCTCCTCTGGCCTGGAGAGGGGTTTTGCTCCTCAGGTTCCACCACTCATACCTCCCCATACCCTCTCTGCCTGCCCCAGACACTTTCTCCACAGCCTTGCCAGGTTGAGGGGAGCAGGGGCGATGGGAAGGCAGAGAACACATGCCACTCATCCGGATACTGGTGCGTTCTTCACTTTGTAAGGCCAGTATTCATTGTATTCTGTATGGAGTGCCGGGCCTTAGGTGGGTGTCAGGAACACAGTAGTGACCAAGGAAATGTACTGGTAGCCCCAGTAGGAGAGACAGATGAGGGAAACAAGCAGGTAAAAGCTGGATGATAGCCTGTGGTGCCTGTGGCTAGAGCCTAATGGCCTGTTTGAGAGTGAGAACAGCTCTCCAGAAGGTGGGAAGCTTCCAGACTCCTAGGTGCAGGGCCTGGTGGGGTAATCGAGATGCTAGCTTGGAGGTAGGTGGCAGGCAGAACGAACACCGTGACTGCGTCTCGTGGGTTACTTTCCCTCCCTTTATCAAACTACAGGGTTAGTTTGATTGCCCGAGAGAGCACTTCGGAGTAGAAGGCAAAGACCTGGGTCACCAACCCATACAGTTTTGGTGGCAGAACATTGGGGTGTGGTTTGGATGAGTTACTGGGAAGACCATGGAGGATTGTGCCAGCCACCCTGGCTGATCCCATTGTCCATTCTGCTTCCTCACATAGCTTAGCTTTCCTTTCCTCTTGGGGGTGGTGTAAGAGTTCATATGTGTGAACATGTGCAGGGGAGTGCATGTGCACACGCATATATGTGCATGTGGAGGTCAGAGGTTGATGTGGGTGGCTTCCTATATTGCTCTCCACCTTGTGTTTGGAGACAGTCTCTCAGGGATCCCTGGGCTCACAGGCAATTGTAGGCTGATTGGCCTGCCAGCAAGCTTCCAGGATGTGCCTGTTTCTACGCAGCCAAGCACTCGAGTTACCAGGTATACCAGATGTATACCAGGACCAGCTTTTACGTGGGTGCTGGGTATCCCACTGTGGTCCCCTCTTTTCATTGCACGCAGTTTACTGACTGAGACCCAAGCTCTCTAACAGCTTTCATCGTAGGTGGGGTAAATGACTGTAGGCATGTTGACTTAGGAAAGGCTTAAAGGAGACCCCCTTGGCCAGGGTCCCCATGGAAAGCAGATGGTACACTCAAACCGGGACATGAGAGGCATTTAATAAGGGGCCTGTTCACAGAGTTGAGAAGGGGGTTTCACATCTATAGATGCCAGTGGGCCAGCACTGACTGCTACCTGAAGAAAAAAGCCACAGGGAGGTCTGTTAGCAGGAGAGCTGTGCATCGGGGAGGCTTCATGGAGAACCGGTTTTATCTGCCCCCTCTGTCCTCCCACCTGCCACCTACAGATGGGGTGGATGAAGGTAGAGTGTGACTCTCAAGGGGTTCAAGGTGAACATCTGTGTTTCATCTACTGTCCCTCAGGCTGCCACGGATCTTGCCAGGGAGCACGTATTTAGAAATCACCTGTTGGTTATCAACCCCAGTTCTAGAAGTTTCTTGTACTGATATGTGTCGGGAATGGGAGCCGTGCTATTTCTCCTGGAGCGAGCCTGGTTGTCATGGTCTTTCTCCTTCTGTGGTGCTTTCCTTGGGACAGGCTGAGTGTCTGTGATTTGGTTCGGCACTGATCTGACCACAGGTTCCTGGACTGACATTGCACAGTTTTCCGATGCGAGGTGTGGGTCCTGACAGATGCAGTTGTTCACAATGAAGCTGGAGCTGCCAACACGTTGTTTGCACAAATCGAGTTGTGAATTAAGGCCGTTGCCTGCTTAGCTACTGGAGGAACTGGCAATGAAAGGCTCACTGGCCTTCACCACCCAGGACCAATGTGACTCCGGCTGTGGCTTCTTGGGGACAGTGGCTGCAGAAAAGTCAAGGAGAAGCTAGAAGGTCGAGGATGCTTCAGCAGATACCCCCTATTTGTTATGTATTTATACCGCCCATCGTTTCTATTCGCTGACCAAGCTGCTCCTGGGACCCCAGAGGATAAGGCAAGAGAACCTTGCTCTGAGCACCAAAGCTATTTTTGTTTGTGCGCAGGGCAGGGTGACATGGCTGCTGTGGACCAAGGTTCAGCTGTGTCTGACACACGGTCGGATAGTGAGGTGGCGTCAGAGGCTGAGAGGTCCCCTGTGAGTGGTGTGTTCAAGCAGGCATCTTGATTCTCCATTCTGCTCCTTGCAGAGCGCAGCAAGGGTGGAGAAGTAACATTTAGGAGACAACCTGCAGCCCCCAAGAGCCCCGGTGGCGACTGTGAGTGCGTTGTGACGGCTCGCCTCTCCAAATCAAATTCCCTTCTATTTCTTTTTTCCACTGACACTCTCCCCACTGGACATTCCTAGAGTTTGCCCCCCTCGCACGGTTTTGCAGCTTACACTTACTCATCTGCCTGAGGCCCTCTGAGTCTGCCGGGGCAGAGTACCCTACGTTTCTCTGACTCATTCATTGATGCTGTATCTCATCACCTCTAAGTGAGCTACTCAGTTTTCTTTTCCTTAAAAAATTTAAACATTATTAAACAATCCAGCAATATGTGAATGTCTCCCTATAAGCATTTCAGAGAGTCCAGATAAGAACTGGTCCTGTTCCCAGCCCTCAGGCTAATTGCTGCCACTGTTTTTGGCCTGCCTGTCTCATGACCTGTGAATTTACATAAAACTGAACATATTCATGGATATACTTGAACATCTCCCAAGCCAAAGTACACCTTCCAAGTAGAGGCTTATGGCTTAATTTGGCTTAACTTACAGAGGCTTCCTTTTTCTTTTCAACAAAATACTGCATTTTTAACCATCTGTAGTGTCTCACATCCCACAAAAGATAGTGTACCTGCATCTATAGAAATGGTGTAGTATTGATTTTTGATTAAGAAATAAGTGATGCCATAATGGATCTATGGTTCTGCAGCCTGCTTCTTTCACTCAGGACTGTGCCTTGGAGAGTTTCCCATGCTGCTGTAGGGAGCTCTCCGGCCTTTATTAGCTGTATCATGGTACTGCCTAGTGTGATGTACTATGCACCATGGCTCGGGAAGGTCCCCTGGTGCTGGGCATTTAGGCTGTTTCCAAGTGTTTGCTGTAGACAATGTTTGTATGCATGCCTCCCTAGGAGCGCTTTTTCCATGGTTGATAGAGAAAGACCGTGGTTGGGCTAGCCTTTATTCTGTTCCCTTCTACTCAGCCAGTGCTATCCTATTCCATCTGTTTCTCCCCACTATCACTCATTTCATGGAATCCCCTCTTCATCCCACCCCACACCCTTCTGTCCACCCTGTCCCGTCCATTTTTATCCCATCCCACCTCTTTCTACAGTCGTAACCCTGGTATTTACTTGGCATCAGATCTTGGGTCTAACTCAGTTCTGATAGTTGGAGGCTATACAAGGGTAGTTAGTCAGCCTTCCCTGACCCACAGCGGCTTCTGGTTTAGTTGAGAGAGAAGCTGAAATGAGATTGGGATCTAAGCTATGTAACACCTACAGGTGGAGTGTGGGGCAGGAGCCTTCTCCAGCTGGGTCTCTTAGTCTGGATACCTGTTGGGTTTGTTGTAGTGGCTCTTTGCATTGGCCCACCAATGGGAACAGAGCCACCTGTAAATCCCAGGGAACCTGGCTGCTCTACGTGGAGATGCTGTGCCATCTCTCACCAGATACAGGGAATGTGAGACTGGAAGAAGGGGAGGAGGTAGAAGGCACCCACCCTGCCAGCACAGCTAGTAGTGATCTTTGGACAGCAGATCCTGGAGCCTGTCCTGCAGAGGCTTCCAGAAATGCTCCTCAGGCTTCTAAGTGCTGGCAGCTGACTTGGAGTCTGGTGAATGTGAACGTTTGAAGTTGGCGGTTCTGGGTTGTACAAAAGTGTGGTGATATATTGTGTACCCTAATAAAATTTACCTGAAGATCAGAGAACAGAACAAGCCACTAGATTAAACACAGATGCCAGGCAGTGGTGGCACACACCTTTAATCCTAGTATTGGTGAGGCAGAGATCCATTTGGATCTCTGTGAATTCAAAGCCACCCTGGGCTACATGAGATTGACTCAGTCTAGGAGAGAAACAGAGCCAGACAGTGGTGGCACTCACCTTTAATCTCAGCACTTGAGATCTCATGCCTTTGCTTGGGAAGCATATACACCTTTAACCCCAGGAAGTAATACGGAAGGGTGGAGAAAGGTACGTAAGGCGTGAGGGAACAGGGACTAAAGGCTTTGTGGCAGAGGCGTCTCTTTCAGCTAAAGGGTCTTTTGGCTGAGAGCTTTAGGCTTAGGACTCAGAGGAGTTCAGTCAGAGGATTCGTGGAGTTGGCAAGGTGAGATTTTGTCTCTGATCTTTCAGCATTTACCCCAGTATCTGGCACCTGGTTTTTTATGATAAGACCTTTAGAAATTTGAGCAACACAAGAGTCTGCATTTTACACGAGCCCTTGAGGGTGCAGGGGCTGTGGGGTTATTGACCACACTTTCAGTAACAAAGACTCTAGGAGTGATAGGCCAACTGGAGGTGAGAAGAGCTGGGCAGTGGGCAAGAGCTTGGGTGGGAGCTAAGTTTTCTGGACACACCGGCACCTCACTTCTCCAGATATGTGTTGCCATCCTTGGTGCTTTGGACTGCTCTGCAACTGTCCGGGGCAAGTCTGAGGAAAGAGAGTTTGCCGGTGTTGGTGTGTGCTCGAGCCTCCAGATACAGGGTAGCAGTTAGAGTGGTGTACATCTGAAGGCGGAGGCACCGTTCTTTCCCTGAAAGGACATGCAGCACCTCTGGCCTTGCCTACTAGATGCCAGTCAAATCTTCATCCATTACGGCGGCTATAACAAAGTGCCTGGGAATGGGTAATATACCAGCAAGAGACAGTTATTGCTCGTAGCTCTGGGGTTTGTGAAGTCAAGTTCAAGGTGCTAGCAGATTCAGTGTCTGATGAGGGTCCGCTCCTCCTAGACTACATCACCTGGGTGTCCTTACATGGTGGAAGAGCAAAAAGGAGCCAGCAAGCTTCTTGGGCTTTTCTTAGATGGGTACTAATCCCGTTCACGGGGACACCTAATCACCTGCCAGAGTTACCTCCTCTTGATACCATCACAAAATTAGCTTTCACGGTATGAATTTTAGGGAGATGCAAACATACAGACCATGGTAGTGGCACTTGAAAAAAAAATCCCCGGGGACATTGCTGCATCGATTACAAGCTACTGAGCTAGATGTGGCCCTGGGAAGGGGCCGGCCATGGACATCACACTCAGCGTGGGGTCAGAGCGTCTGGAACATGTGTGGTGGCAAGTTTTGCACCCTTGCTTCTCAGACACTCTAGTTTGTGTCTGCTGCATCCAGCAGGTGGGACCTGCCTAACATGGGGCCATCGGGACTTCAGGACCTCTGTGGAGATGCGCCGCAGGGCACAGTGTGTGCAGTCCAGCTCTGTTTCCTCAACTTTCCCCCACTCACAGGGTCTGCTCCTCAGAAAAGAGGTGCTGAGTATTCTGAATTTTACTTACTATATTTTGTTGTTGTATTTGAGCTGGTCTCATGTAGTACAGGCTGGCTTTGAACCCTCTGTGTATCCAAGAAAGACCTTAAACAGCTGATCTCCCTGCCTTCACCTCCCAAGTGCTGGGATTCAGGAAGGGTCCAACTTTGTGATGTTTGTTGGTGCTGGGAGTTGAACCAGGGCTTTGTGTATACTAGCAAACATTGTCAGCTGATCCACACCCAGCCCTATCCACCCCAGTCCTCACACACACCCCTTCCCCTCCACAGGGCTTCATTCTACCTCAGGCTATTCTGGAAACTCATTATGTAGCCCAGACTGAACTTGAACTCATGATAATTATCTTGTCTCAGCCCCAGCATTTATGTCTGTCTGTTGTTTCTAGGCTTGAGCAGCTGGAAGATAAGGCCTATCATATTCATGCTTGAGCCCCAACGACCCAGCACTTAGTAGGTGTTTTGCATATATATGCTTGCTGAAAGAGCTACTTAAATTTACCAGGAAAGCAGAAGTCCAGGATTGCAGCGAGGGAGGGCAGCTTTTGTCTTTGAAGAGCGTGTTTACAATATGGCCATTGGCCTGTTCATTCCGTTATTAGTCTATTCATTCTCTCGATAAATATTTACTGAGCACCTGCTATGTGCAGGGCCCATAGTGAAGCGGGCATTGTCCTTACGGTGGAGCTGGTGGTGTATGGAGGAGTAGATATTAATCTAAACATCTTACACACAGTGGGGAATTCACAGCTGCCCTAAGTGCTAGGCACTTCCACATGGCAGTTTCCTTTTTGAGAGCTTGACTTAGAGTTGCTGTTATTGTTATTATTTAGCAAGACTAGGGATTGGACTTAAGTCCTCAGGCAAGAGTTCTTCCTCTGAGCTACAGCCCAAGCCCCAATGTATTTTTTTTAATATTCGATAGATAAATAAGTAAATGAACAAATAAAAATCATATTTATTTATATTATATGTTTGTATTTATTTTATATATTATATTTTGTGTAAAATATATATATTTTAGTGTTTTCCCCACATGTAGTTGGGCCTCTGAGGGCCCTCTTCCTGGATCAGGGATGAGTAAGCATGGGTGAGAGCTGAGGATTAGGCTGGCAGGATGGGGGTGGAGCCTGAAGCGGCTGGGGGCGGGGCTAGCAGACCAGCAGAGACATCAGGATACTAGCACCTGGAAGCTCTGAAGCCAGAGGGTGGGGTCAGGCTGAAGGTCATTTGTGACACTTGGGACAAAGCTGAGATTTTATTGTAAGACTAGTGGGATGCTATTGGAAGGGACAGATGAGGAGTGTCATTGGGTGTGTCTTTGAAAGGCCTCTGGCTGCTGTGGAGAATGTGTGGGTACCCTCCTGGGCATTTGTTGATGGCCTTTTCTTTCAGAGCTGTTGGTCATCACCTGGGACACGAGGCTGAAGGTGCTATTGTGCGGTTGGTACCCTTGGTCATTACTACACTCTAGGCCCATTTCTGGTCTCTTCTTGTATTTCTGGGCTAGGCAGACCCAACCTCTCTAAGCCAGGAGGTGGTACTTCGGGTGGTGTTTAGATTTCCTTTTCACTGTCAATCTCCCTGAATTGACCTATTTTTCTTCCATCTTGCTTTTGCATATTTTATGAATGGATGATAGAATGTGTGACAGGGTCATTTGTTTTAATTTTCTTTTGACACCTGGACTGTTATGTGTGGTGGCAGCTGCCCTGTCAGTGGCTGGAAGTCTTCTTTCAGGTGGTGAGTGGCCCTGGGCCCAATCTGCACCTGGCTCTGTTGTGATTGGTGGGCATGGACAGAGGCAGTGGTGCCCTGGCTCCCGTGAAGAAATGGTTCCCTTAGAATATGGTACCAGCAACCCAATGCCTGCTTGAGGGTGGGGCTGGCCTGGCCAGGCAGCTGTAAGAGCACTGGCTCAGTGCTGAGAACATGGGCGCCCCATCCATCTGGAACAGCATCTGGCTGTCCGATGGAGGCCAGCAGTGGCGGTCAGCGCTCTCACATTGACGGGATGGTGACGGACCGGTGTCCATGACACCATAGTTCACTCTGATGGTTGCTCCTGGTTCCAGTTCATGCTCTACCCTGCCTTTGCCTTCCATGTGTCCTTGGCATGGCCTCCCTGCCTGGAGCACCACCCTGGTCTGCTTCTGCTTCAAAGCCAGACTTCTCCTTTGGTCGTTCTGGAAGCCTTCCCTGATCTCTCAGCAAGAACTCTCTGTGATCCTTTTCGAGGTTCCCTGGGATGCTCAGCCACTTCCCTGTTTTTCAGAATATATTTCCCCCTTTCATGCACGCTACAGAAATCTACTGTGGAAGATCTATTAAATAAAGACAGGAGGAAGGCAAGTAAAAGCAGCCATCGTGTGGAGGTCCGGTGGTCGTGTGGCCCACGTCGTGCTCTCCCGGCTCTTGTTTGGCAGCGTACTGTGCTTCCTGGTGACTGTGACCTTACATGGTGTTGGCTGTCATCCTGGCACCCCTCTTTGATTGGTGTTATGGTGTGTTCAGGTGCATCAGAGTCCTCTGTAGTTTGATCCCAGCCCCATCCCAGTTCCATGCTGTGACTCCGTGTGAGCCTTGTGGACTGTCCAGGCCTTGGCTTGTCACTTGATTGGGCCTGGGCCTGGCATCTGCCTGGGGGTTCATGGGAGGTCATATGGGATGGATGACGCTGCCTGTACCCTCACCTTGCATGTAAGGAGGTGAGTTTAACTGAGGTCTTCATTGCTCACTGTCAATATCCTTCCACCTTTCTCCATAAAAGGACCTCTCCCCCCCCCTCCTCTCACTTGACCTTAAAAGGCTCATGCAGGAAGAACCTGGAAGGATGGATGGGGTGAGAGAGGGTCGATGTGGAGGCCATTTGGAGAGGGTAACCTTGGAACCTGTTCATAAAGTGGCTTCAAGGCCAGGGGTTTAGTGAGGCAGCTGTAGACAGGTGCAGAAAGGACTCTTTGGGGGTGTAGAAGTCCCATATGCTATGACGTTTTATTCCTGTTCACACTCTGGCAGCCATATTTCAAGGCTTCCAGTGCAATGGAGGCTGAGGTACGGGAGGATCTGGAATGTGTGTTCTTTGTGGAGTGGTATTTCCTCTGTTGCGTTGACAACCAAGTTCGTCCTGTGTGATGAAACATAAACTGTTGTCCTTCCTCCAGACTGTTTGAAGCTTAGGGACAAAGGACTCCATTTAGCTAGGCACACACATACAGGCTAAACAGCTGTTTATTGAATACTTATTAAGTACCAGGCTCCATGCTAGTCTTTGGTCTCATGGAAATGAGTTTAGGGATGTGTGAGGGCAGAGAGGAACCAACGTCCCTATTTGCCTGTGACTGACTGAAGAGCTTCCAGAAATGTAGTATTTTCATTTCTGAAATGGGGAAAGTCCCAGCAAATTGGGACAAACTGGTTACCCCTGTTAGACATCTTGTCTTTCCGTAAGGTGTGGTGTATTTAGTGGGGACTTCACAGAGCTGTGATGTCCCAGAATGGGTGAGACCCTCTCAGTTCTTCCTTGTTCCGAGGCCCTCCTATCATATGGTGTAGTCAGGGAGCTGGTTCAAGGATAGATCTACGGAACGTGGATCCTGAGCCTGGGTTCAGCGGCTCCTGTTTACAGGGAACAGGTTTTCCCCAAGTACACCCTGGAGAACCTTGTCTTTCCTACTTTGGGGCTAAAGGGAGTGGACGTGGAGGGTCAACACCGTGTTTTTCTTTGTGTTCCCCTAGCCCTCGGCCACTGGTGGGCTTGTGATAGACCAAGCACACAAGTGCTGGTGAATACAAGTCTTTGTCAGCCCAGTGAGTTGGCACAGCCTTGGAGCCTTCTTACCCTAGTTGGAAAGGATCAGCAGGGCCTCCTCCGAGGTAGATGCCCCAGGAAGCTCATCCTTCGGGTGCTTTGGCACGTTTGTCTCCCCAAGTATGCCAGAGCCTTGTGAGAATGGAATCTGGTACCTTTCTTTTGGAAAAGCCATTTGTCCATTGAGATGCAATATACTTCTGAAAGGAGGAGAAAGGCAAGAAAGGCCACCAGGAGAGGGAGGGTGTCTGTGGCTGTGGAGGTGATGTCCTGGAGGGATGGGGGCTGGGCT
>CABHPR010135708.1:0-12080 GCA_902168415.1 Peromyscus melanophrys | reverse complement strand
GAGAGAGAGAGAGAGAGAGAGAATAAAACATTGCATAGCACAGCATCATTACATAGCCTTTCTGTAGTAATTAACTTCCAATTGTTATAACAAAACACCTGAGTTACTCAACTTAACAGGAGAAAAGATTTATTTTGGCTTACAGTTTTGGAGATTTCAGCTCATGGTTGCTTGGCCCAACTGCCTTTGGGCCAGTGGTAAAACAATACATCATGGTGGAAGCATATAGCAGAGGAGGCTGCTCATCCCAAGGTAACCAGGAAGAAAAGAGAAATGAAAGGGCTGGGGTGCCAATATTCCCTTCAAGGGGAGTGCTCTAGTGACTCAACTTCCAGTAGGGCCCGCCTCTTAAAGTCACTGCCAGGATATTACTGAATAAAAAGCTTCTACCTTCATTGGTTCTATAATACCAAGACTTCTGAAGCTAAAATTCAGCCTCTGCTCACCTCTCACGCCTGCATCTTTCACCAGGTACTGGGGAATTGCATATGTATCCTGAGATAGCCTAGGTCTGAGCTGCCTTCTGCTGGGAGCCTGATCTGAGTTCCAGTTAGTTCTGAAAGGAACAGAGGGATATAGGGTATTGTCAGTGGTAGAGAAGATGCCACTTTTATGTTTGGCCATTTTCCATAAGACGCAGATTCATATCTGAGATTAGCATGCTCTGTATGTTTCCCTACATGCCGGGACAGGCTGATTTTGAAGACAAGACACAGGAGTGGAGAGAAGAGGTGTGCTTCTATACACAATCATTTGCATCTTGAATCTCTTTCCAAATGGGACTGGTGCCCTCACTAGGGAGAAGCTTCAACTCTGGCCATTCTTTGTTCCAGGTCTTGGGAGCCTCTTCCACATGGTTTTATGCAGCTGTCCCCCAGTCTGGGACCTGTATTTTATGGTCCCAGAAAGACACCTTTCCCTATCCTTTTGATGTTCTGTTTGAATCTTTGGCAGAAGTCTAGCTTATAATTTTTTAATTAAGATGTCTTTATTTGAAAAGGTGGTGACAACTGAGCTCTAGGCTGCTCTGGTTTATCACATGCTCTAGGACAGGTTTAGGTTGGATTTCCATCAGGTCATAACATGAAGTCAAGATCTGTGATAATCTCATTATTCTCAGAAACAGAGTAGCATTGAAACAGAGAGACACCTCGGGCCCCAACACACCCAGTATCTTTTGCACAATGTCCTTGGATTGATGTTTCTCATCACTCAGTTGGGACATTAAGGTTTCATGATGTTGGCTTCTCACCTTGCAAGATCAACTTTCTCTTTGGCAACGACCAATATTTTGACTCATTTAGGCAAATAATTTAGAATATTTACAGTTCCAGGGGATTTTTGCCACACTTCAACTTGGCTTGATCTGCTATGAGTGTATCCTGAAAGGTGAGCATCACCTGCCTCAGAGAGTGCGTGACATTTTCGCTTTGAGTCAACAGGTACAGATATGGCTTCTGGAAGGTTATAGGGTCTATCCTAAGGAGGGCGAGCATACCTTTCCCTACACTCTTATTATAGCTCCCATTGAGCAGTAGAGAGTGTGGTTTTATGTGATAGAGGTTAGCTAGCTATAACCTGGGAAAGGGGAGTGGAGTCTAACCCAGAGTCTGTCAGTAAGAGAACCAAATGCAACACAGAGATATGTCAAAGTCATCCATGTAGCAAGTGAAAACAGTTCTGGAGGATATACCAGTCTTAGGGAGGTCATGGTGTGCCTTTGCTCATAGAGCTAAGATGTCCAAGAGGCTGAATGGCATCTCTCTAAGTCTGAAAGCTTTTTAGTTGGAAATGGTTCTTGATGGTCACCAACCACAGCCTCCTGCCTCTGTTCTACTCTTGCTAAGCCCCCCATATATCACAGTCACTCTAGATCAGAAGTTTTCACCCTTAAGTCACAACCCCTTTGGCAAACCTCTGTCTCCAAAATTATTTACATTATGATTTATAACAGTAGCATAATTACAATTATGGAGTAGCAATGAAAATAATTTTATGGTTGGGTCACCACAACATGAGAGTCTCAGCATTAGGATGGTTGAGAACTGTTGGTCTAGATACTCTCAGTTTATGAATGGGGTCTCAAAATGATTATTACTAGACAATAAATTCTATAGTCAGTTCAAAAACATTTGATGCTGTCATCTTCCTTTTAAAAGTGCATAGAGATACCTCAAACTTTGAGATATTCTTCAGAATTTAGGACATTTAAAAAGTTTTTTTTATGGATTTTTAATGTAATTTTCTCTACTTTGTTGAGAATATAGACTATATTATAGCTTTGAATATCCCAATGTGCTAATGCTTTTGTCTGTGTCATATCTGGATCTATTTATACTAAAAAATTCCCCTATCATTGATTATATATCCCTGTGACTTTGCATGTCTGATAATTGTTCCATGCACGGCCATACATTGGAATCATTTTAAAAATTCATTTTAATTAATTAATTTATTTGGAGACAGAATCTCATATAGCCTAGGTTGACTTTGAAATTGCTTTGTAGCCAAGTCTGACCTTGAACCTCTGTCTGATCCCTCTGCCGCCACCTCTTGCGCCTTGAGATTATGCAGTGGTAAGGATTACCCAGGGCTTCATGCATGCTAGTCACGTGCTCTACCAACTGAGCTACATCCAGGTCTTCAACGCTGGGATTGGATCCTCTGTAGAGTGTCAGTTGTTTGTTGTATCCCTTTAAATATGATTGGGCTTTGCTCTAGAATCAGTTAAGTTACATGGAAACACATCTTTTAAACAGTGCTTGAGTGCTTAGCTAGGCAGTACTTGGGCGGCTTCTGGTCTGGGGCTATTTTTTTCCTTCTGAGTTCACTCTGTGGCCAAGGTCTTTCCACTCTGGCAGTGGGAGTGTTGGGTATTCCTCGGCATGCATGAGCTCCTTTCTGCTGCTGCTTCCTCCCACTGCAGGTGGTGTCCTTACCTCTACACATAGTCAGTCTGAGCAGACAGGAGCCCTCAACCTCAGAGCCCTTCTTCCCTGCAGATCTCTTGAACACAGAGTAGGGACGACAGAAAGAAGCCGTGAGAATGCCCAGAAGACGACTCTTCTCCATTGCTCTACTCTGCAAATGTAGCCACCTTGATGATCCCAAATTCTCAACATATTCAGCTGGCTCAGGGGAGTGGCTGAGTGGCTTGGCCTTCTTCTTGCACTGTCACCTCACTGAAACCCTCCCTCCATTGGCTGGACTGTCCTAGAGCCCATCTTGTCCATTTCCTTCCTCGGTGGAATCTCTGTTTTGTCTGCCTGGTGTCCAAAGGCTGAGAATGAGCACAGCAACTCCACCTGTGTTTGAGGCAGGAGGTAGACTCTGACCCCTGTCACCCCACTATGGGCTTCTTCACTCCCATGTCTTTGCTGCTGTGTGTTCTCTTTCCATTTCTGTGTGAGCATGTCCTTTTCTCTGCTCTGGTGGTGGACGTCAGTGCCCCTTCTGCTGCTGTTCTGAAGCCGCATCTTTCCCATCTGCTGTTCTTTACCTGGTCACTTCTTACCTCATTTTTTGCACTCCTTTTGGCCTTTGAATAAGGTGGTGGTCCTACAGAGGCAGGACCACCGATGGCATCAGACCACAGCGTTCTCTACAGACAACCGAACGCCTCGGAGAGTCCCTGGACTTCTACTTTCTGAATGTGCAGGTGTGCTTGAGATGTTGGTGCATAGTGGTCCACTGGAATATCCTCACTGGCTAAGGATCAGGACCAGTCTGTCTCCATCTGCCATACATCTAGTTACCTATTCATCTATCTGTCTGTCTGTCTGTATCATCTATGTATGTACACCTATCTTTTGGGGGAGGGGGTTGAGACAAGGTTTCTCTGTGTAGTTTTGGTGCCTGTCCTGGATCTCGCTCTATAGATCAAGCTGTCCTTGAACTCACAGAGATCTGCCTGGCTCTGCCTCCCGAGTGCTGGGGTGCACCACCGCCACCCGGAAGCCTATCTTTCATTAGTATTTTTACCACAATATCTTCTTTGACTGAATTTGCTCTGCGCAGAAGATTCTAGCAAGCTGATGCCACCTTATTATTTTGTCAAAGACTTTCTGGAGCCCAGGACAGGTAAGTCCATTTCTCAGAAGTCTTTATGGCAGGTGTTAATACATTAAGGAGTTTGGGCTTGATCCAGTGAAGCCATTTGTCTCCTTTGGGGACATCTTTCATTTTGTACCTTTATGTTATGTAAATCCTTGAGATTAGTATCCCTATTATTCCCTGCTACTTCCTTAGTAATTTCTGCATTCTGCGAACCCATTGGTGTTGCCTGTCTCATTAGTGTGAACTTCACACACTCCTCCCCAAGAATCAGGTTAACTCACCCCTCAGGGGCTCGACTTGCTCATCCCCATCTTACAGATCTGATATTCTTTGCTGGATGGAGCATGTTCAGGTCTTGTTTTTATTTTTTATTTTTTTATTTTTTTGGTTTGTTTTTTTGTTTTTGTTTTGAGATGGGTTTTGATATGTAGCCTAGGCTGGCCTCAAACTACAGGCAAACCATCTGTCTCAGCTTTTTGCATGCTGGGTATACAGGTATGGAGCACCAGGCTCAGACTGAAAAACACAATAGATAGCCTTCAAGATTTTACCCTAAACTTTAGCGACCATTCTTTCCCATTTTACATCTGTCTGTGCTACCTGTGTGCAGGAGAACTGTTTCTGAAGGTTTTTCCAATTTCCTTTGGGCTTTGTGACCATTTTGGTCTGTGACAAGGATGCTTTCCTTACTGTCATTTGGAACTCTTTGTTCAGGCCTTGGCTAAGAAACAAAAACAAAAACAAAAAAACAAAAACAAAGCAAAGCAAAACCAACTAGCTTAGGACATTACATTTGTCAGGAACTTGGCAATAATAACCCCTTTGTTGCTAGAATCCTTGTTCACAGTGTGGGTGGCTCAGATGGTACTTAATTAAATGAATTTTCCTATAAATTCTCAGCAGTATGATGACTATTTTTTTTAAATGGAGTACTAACACCTACCCCATTTCTAAGGCAACCAGACTTCACAGCTCACAGAATAGGGAAGCCAACACGTGTATATAGCATACTGCTTCTGTTAGTGATCCTCACATCAACAATGCTTCTCTGGTACTGTTGCCCAAGTCATAGGTTATATATACATTGTCCTTCAGTGTCTACTGTGAGAAAAACAAGACCTAGCATTGTCAGTGCTGACTTTGGGTCATGCTCTGTACTAGGCTCTTCATATTCATGACCTCATTAGGTCTTCACAGCTCTTGGAAGCAGGTACTAGACTAGCACAACCATTTAAAAGAGGGAGGATCCTGGTATGGTTTTACATACCCTTCATTCCAGCACTTGGAGGCAGAGGCAGGTGGGTCTCTATGAGTTTGAGGCCAGCCGTATCTATATAGTGAGATACTGTTTCAAGAAATAAGTAAGTTTATTAATTAATTGAGGTCAAGTCCTTGCACAGAGAGAACAGCTGGAAGTGATGGCTATTCAGGGTGGTCTGGAGGGTGTGTCTGCAGCCAAAGCCACGGTCTTCCTAGGCACGATGCCAACTTTTCCAAGACCAGGTAGTCATTATGTTTGCAGACAGACTCTCAGCCTTGCTTCTCTGCAGTTCCTGCATGACTAAAGGAATCGTTGTGTATCCACTTGCCTCACTGTGAGCATTTTCTGCCCAGCACTGGAACATTGGAAATACAGTGCCAAGAGGCAGGGCCTTTCCTTCTCTGCCTCACTTCTGGGTGATGCTATGTAAAATCTTTAAGTTAATTTTCATGTTTTTAATTAAACAGTTTACTTACATAGAAATGTAATTTTATGCATTTTAGGCACAGAATTTTATGAATTTGAAGACAAAGGTGCCTGACAATTATGAATAGGAGCAGGAAAAATGTAATAAACGCCTGTAGTATTGACAACATTGTCATCTGAAAGCTCACATTTTGAGAATCATGCAGTCCAGTTACTAATTGCAAGATAATCTCAAAATATTTAAAGTAAGTGTGATTTTGCTTTGGACTGTGTTCCTGGCTACTCTTGGTCACATGCAGCCTGTAGGCTTGCAAGTAGGTCACTCCTATGTGATTGCTCTTCAAAATAATTTATTATTTCTGATTTTGACTACTCCCGGGAGATCTAAATCCTAGTAGGAAAGAGTATACACACCGGGATAAAGCTATATAACATAAATCATTTGATTTTTACATAAATTTATAGCTTCATCACCTATGCTATTTCTCAGTAGAGGTGACTAAAATGGCTTGTCGTCTACATTTCATAAGATATTTTTTCTAGGTCTAGATTTTTTAAAATAATATTCATTTTTAGTCTTTGTGTGTGTGTGTGTGTGTGTGTGTGTGTGTGTGTGTGTGTGTGTAGTGTATGTGTGTTCACATGAATTCAAAGTGTCCTAGAGACCAGAAGAGGGCATCAGATCCCCAGTAGCAAGTGGCTGTGAGTCACCCAATGTGGGTGCTAGAAACCAAACTCACGTCTTAAAAAAGACATGCTTTTTAAAAAGGAGCAGCTGTAGCATGAATCTTAAAAGTTCTTATTAATAAAATCAAACCTGAGCCAGGTATTGGGGTAAATGCTGGAAGGTCAGAGAGACAGAATAAGCCACAGCTATCTCACCTTGCCGGATCCTCAGCTGGTCTTGCTTCCTCAGACTGGATGCCCCGAGCCCTCATCCAGAATGGGTCTCAGCTGAACTGCTGCTAGAAGCCTGAATGCTTAACCAGGCCAAATGTTTCTCCAGGGCAAATGCCTCTAGTTTCTGGTCCTCACGCCTTATATACCTTTCTGCTTTCTACCACCACTCCCTGGGATTAAAGGTGTGGGTCACCATGCCTGGCCGTTTCCAATGTGGCCTTGAACTCACAGAGATCCAGAGGGATTTCTGTCTCTGGAATGCTAGGATTAAAGGCGTGTGCTACCACTGCCTCCTAACCTCTATGTTTAATATTGTGGCTGTTCTGTCTCTGACCCCAGATAAGTTTATTAAGGTACACAATATTTTGGGGGAACACAATACCACCACAAGCAGCAAATATTCTTGATTGCTGAGCCACCTTCCTAGCCATAAATCTAGAATTTCACAACTGTTTTCTTTCAGCCTTTTAAAGATGTTATTCATCAGGTGGGGGTGGTGTCTCAGTTGGTAAAATGCTTTCCTTGTAAGCATGATGATCTGAGTCTGATCTCTAGAACCCATTTAAAAACTCTGGGCACAGTGGTCCATGCTGTGTGCTGTGTGGTTGTGATTCTAGTGCTGGGGAGGTGGAGCTTTCCTAACAGCCATCTCTTATACTGGTGATCTTCAGGCCCATGAGAGATGCTGTCCCCAAAAGCAAGGTGGATGGACTGAGAAAGATATCCCAGGCTCTCCTCTGGCCTCCACACATGTGTACACATGCCCACCAGCAACTCCTTCCAACACACACACACACACACACACACACTTTTCCATCTTTTCAATTCGATTGTTTCTTCCAGGAAGTCTGCAATCAGCTTTCCATGTAACTGTTGCGTCTTTGAATCTGATCAGTTCCCATCTCCACCTCTAGTTCTCATCCTTGGTCATTTTTAACATTTCTATCCATTTCTGATTTCCAGAATATGGAACCTCTGATGATTTCAGCATGATAGAATTCTAATGAATGTACTGTGGCTTTTCCTGTTATTTTCATATCTAAGTTTGCAGAGCTTCTTAGATGTATATATTAACGATTTCAATTCTTTGGAAAACTCTTGGCCAGTTCTTCAAATACTGTCTCCACTGTGTGTGCGCGCATGTGGTTGTATGGTTGTGTGTGTGTTCTCTTAACTCTTTTCTATGTCTCTTCCTTCTGAATTCTTGACTTCTCCATGACTTGGTTGGGATAGCTGCTGAGGCTCTGGGCCTCTGCTTCCAACTTGTCTGGTGTGTGGCTTAGAAAATGGCAAATGCTTCAAGGAGAAAGGCAAGGAAGAATGGCGGACTTGGAAGTTTTTATTTCTTTGGGGTCCTTGCTCTGGAATATTCATCCTGAAGTACTGGCAGGCTTGATCATTGCCTGTTGCCACTGAACACCCAGCTTCTTATTTTATTCAGCCATAGCAGTTGTCTCAGCAGGGCAGTTTGCCTGAGTCAGCAATGGCAATTCCTCCTCAATAACCTATACCAGAATTAGAATTGTTTTTCTTTGCCTTCATTTAATTTATTCAAATAATGAAATATATGCCACTGAAGCCACAGTACTGACATTAAAGGGGAAAATTGGGCTTTCCTTCCAGGACCAGTATGAAAATGTCTGTGAGGGTGGTCTGTCTGAGTTCAATTCCCCATCTGTAAAATGGGCTCATTGCTCCATCCACTTAATCTTCAGAGGTACTGAAAATACTTAAAGCAAAGAGGAGAGGGAATCTTCCCACAAAACAGTCTTGTTCCTTATTCTTCCCCCTTTTGTAAGCTAGCTCCATGTGGGAAGTGGGAAACGAACTCTTAATTAAAATCTTACTCTGGCACCCAGCAGTGCCACCGCTCTTACATGGTGTCACCATGCCTGTTTGTCATCCTCCGCTGTCAGAAAGAACTGAAGGAGGGAAGCAGATGCCGCTCAGTGTGAAACAGTATCAGAGTGTGGAATGTACTGAACCTGTGCCATCCCAACAGGCCTGGCTCCGTGCAGCGCTTGGAAGGAATTTTGCCATGTTTTCTAAGAGGAAAGAGAAATCTACTTGTCTGCAGAGGTGACTCTTATGTACCTTGGTCACCTGTGTGCATTTTGAAATGCCACAAAGTTAGCAGAATAGATTCATGCATGTTAACCTGTGCCCTGCTAAGCACACAAACAGGTGAGCTGTTAATAGACATATCTTGGTCATCTCAGTAAGCCAAAAATTGAGTCAACTTTTTTTTCTAGGTTAACCTAATCTAAAAATAACACTTTCATCTCTCATTAATAGGCTAGTTGTTATCTAATGTTTTGCTGTGGGTTCAGGGACCCAGAATAAATCATTCTTTGATTATAGGGTGGGCCCAGCTGTGCTGACTCACTGAGAATGGGCCAGGGCATGGAGAATGATCTGTCCTAGGTCTTGGCTGAAGCAGTTTGCTGAGTCCTAGGCCATTCCTTTCCTACAGGGGAAGGTATGGTAACCCCTGAGCTGGTCCAGCAAGAGGCAGAGTGTACCTGGAGCAAAGGGGAAAATCTGTCATCTGAAGAAAAAAATCTTTCCTGCTTTTAGGCCCACTAGGAGGTTTCTGCTTCATTATTAACCACGTTCTGAACTAGAGGAGAAAGTCAAGGTGTTTAGGAGATTCGTACGCGCGAAGGTCCACATGCTAGCTCTCCCACTTCACTGGGTTTCCATCCATTGTCAAAATTCACCAGGTTCACCATCTTCCCACTTTGATGACTTGTCATGGACTTTTGGAGGGTTTCAGGAGACACATCAGTGTATCCCAGTCACTGTTATTTTACCTTGAAATTATTCAGGTAAGAATGAAAGTTAAAAAAATAGCCTTTGTGGTGACCCAGTTCAAACTCTGGAGAACGGGGGGAGTTGATGTTAATAGGACACAGGACTTTTATGGACCAAATGGTCTTGTTGCCACACAACAGCTGGGGACACTGCTCCATCTCAAAAATGATGGCCAAAGGTTCCTGGAGAGTTTTTGTTGTTACTGTTGTTTTGTTTTTAGCTATACTGGGGGTTGAAGTTAGGGCCCTGCACATGCTCAGGCAGTATTCCACCCCTGAGATATATCCTCAGCTCCTCGTTTATTTTTTAAGTTTTGACAAAGGGTCTCACTAGTTGCTCAGGTTGACCTTGGCATTGCTCCGTAGCTCAGGCTGGCCTTGAGCTTTTGATCTTTCTGCTCGAGCCTCTGAGAATTTGGGGTGACAGGCCCACATCATCATGGCCAGTTCTCTGTATTTGTAAGTCATTTTTTAAATACCTACATGTAAGACAGTGATCGTTCTTGGTACGAGGGACTCAGAAGCTTATTTAAGAGACTGCTTTTCTTTCCACATCACTTCTGCTTGCTTGTATCTGTGTCACATGGATTCTGTACATTGTCTTCTTTCAACTGTCCCTGTTGTCACCAAACATAGAACAAACACTCCAGCTGTTGGGCTGTGGCCAGAACATCAAAGCCTTACTGTGCTCATGGTAACCTGTACCTGAGGACACCCATTAGGAGGCTTTGAAGTTGTCAGGCTATGGGTATTCCTCAAAAAGGACTGTCATATATCATACGTAATGTGTCCAGTGTGGTTAACTCTCTAACCCAGGCAACCAATCCATGTATTGATCTGAACTAAGCAAACAAACAAACAAAAAATCCTATCCAACTCTGGCTTAGGTCCCTTCTGACAACTCCAAGGGCTTCAAATGTTCTGAGGTTCCTGGGAATCTGCCTGCCACCTCCACCATCTTGTTGCCATGCTGAGATATGTTCCTATCGAACTGAAAATTGAAAGCTGTCCAGCATCCAGTCATGGTTTAATGTGCCAACATGGTCTTCCAACAGATAATTCCACATTGAGTACTAACCAACCTCAGCAAAGGACCCAGAGGAGATGAGGTCACGAACAAGCACGGACAAGGGTGATGGCAATGTGCTGAACATATCCAGTGGATTCCTCCCGAACAAGTTGGTCGCTGTGGTAGACAATAATACCAGTTGTCAAGCTGGCAGCATCCAGAATCACTCAGTAGACAAACCTCTGAGGATGTCTGTGAGGGGGTTTGGAGACTGGGTGGAGGGGTGAGGACCCTCCCCCTTAAATGTGGGTAGCAGCATCCATAGGCTGGGTATCCAGAACTGAGTAACATAGAGAAGAAGCAGAGAACCAGCATTTATCATCTGAAAATCCAACGTGAGTTGCCTCACATTCCTATACTTCCTCACCACCAACCTCCCTCTCACCCTCCTCCCCTCCCCCCTCCCTCCCTCTCCCCCCTTTCCCCCTCCCTCCCCCTGTTGCTCTTGTCAGGTAATTTGTTGTAGCAATGATAAAAGTCACCAGTCTAATTCACTCATCATCTTCAGCATTGAGGATTCTTTCAGCAGGGTAAAATTCACTGTGGGTATCGGCCCTGGTCATGGTAGAATGTTGAAATGGCATCTCTGACCTCCCTAGAGTTCAGTAGCATCTTTACCCAACCTCAGATATGTCAACCGAAGTGTCTTCAGTCGGGCAGTTAAGGACCACAGTGCTTCGGGGGAAGTCATCTGCAGATGAGAGTAAGAATCTTTGTAAACTTCACATTTACTTTAATGCACCAGGCTGTTGCAAATCATCTTCCAACTCAACAGTAACAAACAATGAGAACATCATTCATGAATGAATGGTCAAAATTCCATGGCAGTGCAAGGATTCTACTTCTTACCTGTGTTTAGTCTGCCATCAATGGAGGCAATTATGTGAATCTTGTAGGGCGTCTGTTTGTGGGATATACATAGCACAGGGATTGGGCTACTCTTTTTGGAGTCTTCATTCACTGTTTAAATTTACTTGATTTCACTCACTCCCAACTGTGTACTTGTAAATAAACAGTTGTTAGGTTAATTACTGGCAGCAAACTGTGAGACTTTGACTTAATATTGTCTAACGTGTTTGGAGGTCAAACGATGATGCTCAAACCTCTGATTAATGTGATTTCAGAATCAGACAACTTTATTGTCTGGACTGGGACAAAATTAGGTGAAGACAAGCTCTCTGGCTCCATTAAGGAAGCTGTCTGAGTCTGGTTGTACAGAAAAGCCTCACTACGTGGAACAGTGAAGGTTTATCCTGGAAACACACACTGGGAAGACAGATCTTGTTTTCTCAGGAAACTGGATAGAAGCTGACTTCTACCAGCTCCAGAGAGGAGTGCAAGCATGCAGAGCCATGCTGTGTTCTGAGCTGTGGCTGGCAATGGGCAGATGCAGCCAGGAATAAAGGTCTTCTAAAAATCTGGTTGGGAGGCCTGGATCGATTTTCTCTGAACTTCCCTCAACTCTTGTATTCCTGGAGCTGTTAGACTCAACTAGACCAAAGCTCGAAGGAGAAGCGGGATGGGGGTGGAGGTGGCGGTGGGTAGATGAGTGGGT
>CABHPR010135707.1:0-26020 GCA_902168415.1 Peromyscus melanophrys | reverse complement strand
TGTGTGTGTGTGTGTGCGTGCGCGCGCGCACGTATGCACACACATTTTGTGCAAACATGTAGAGGTCAAAAGCAACTTGTAGTAGTCAATGCTATACTTCTACCATATAAGTTGCAGAAACCAAACTAAATTAATCTTGCTTGGTGGCAAACACTTTTGTCTTCTGAGCCATCTTGCAAGTCCAGTTTTTCACTCTTCTCTTCCCGAGGGAAACTTAATTGCCTTTTGTTTCTAATTTTCATTTTTATAATGAGGGGTGTGGAGAACTAACAAATTCATGATATGTTATTTTATAACTGTAGAGTCCATGGTACCCAAATGACCACAGTAAATTGGAAAAGCTATTTTCATTTTTCTTTCACTTTATTCATGTATCTCTATATTTTAAATTAAGACTGAGTTCTGGCTCTTCAGGTGTGGGACAATCTATTCTCTTCTATAGTCTTGCTGTTGTTTGAACGAGGAAGCACCCCTGCCCCTAGTTTAGGGCATTTGAACACTTAATTCCCAGTTGATACTGTTAATTGGGATGGTTTAGGGAATGCGACCTTGCTGAAGGATGTACATCACTGGGAATTGACTTTAAGGCTTTAAAACATTAAGCAACTGCCAGTTCTTTGGTTTCAACATTTGTGTTTAAAGACTTAAACTCTCCTTGTTTACATACCTGCTGCTTTCTACCATGATGAACTTTCATCACCTGGATCCATAAGCCAAGTACATTACTCTTCCTTGGTCATGTTTTTGTTTGTTTGTTTGTTTCTCAGCAATAGGACTAAATAATAAAACCATATTAATGGATTAATGAACTTTCACAAACTGTCAGACACTTTCTTTCACATTTCCATTGAAATGATCTTTTTTATTGTTTGGATATGGGATGTCTCCCATAACCTCATAGATAGATGTTTTGCTGCCACCTAGCTCAATGAATTAATCCTTTGTGGACTTATAATATGATGACATTATAAATTACCATCATTATCCATAGGTTGTCAAATGTAGAAGGGGGACCTAGTTGAAGAAAAGTCACTGGGGAGATGTCTCTGAGATCCTACCTATAATCCTCTTTGTTTGCTTTCTGGCTTATACGATGTGAGCTTCTCTGCTCCACCATGCTCCCAATCCACCATTGTGTACTACATTTGAAACTGTGAGCAAACATAAAACCTTCTTCAGTTTAGTTGTTTCCATTAAATGTTCCATCACGGTAAAAACAAAAACAAATTTAAAAAAATTCTTCTTCTATCATCTTCATCTACTAGGAGTTAATCTTCAATCATTTTGTTAATATATGTATATGTTTTGGCTAATTCCTTTGGAGTCATAAATAAATGTTCTATTATTTTTTTCTTCTTTTTCCCTCAGAAAACACAAGCTCTTTTAACACTGGCTCCTTAGGTGTGAGACAATCTATATTTTCTGTACAGTTATGGTTTTGATGAGATAATTCCCCCACATGGTCTTGGTTATTTAAGTCCATTTTTTATAAAGAACATTTCACTATTTCACTAATATGTGAAAAACAAATGGTATTATAATTTCTGTGACAAATTTAGATTCAGGCAAGGGCCATCGATATTTCAGAGGGGAGAAGATGGCAAGTGGCCATCCCAAATGAAGCTGAGAGCTCATGTCTTCACACAACAGCACGAAGCAGAGAGAGCAAACGAGAAGTGGCTTAAGGCTTTAAACTCTTAAAACCCATGCCAGTGACATAATTCCTTCAGCATGACCCCACCTCCCAAACCTCATCAAACAGCACTGTTGACTGGGAATGAGGTGATAAAATGCCTGGGATCCAGATTTCTCCCTTCTGTGTCACCCCACTTTACCTTAGCAAATCCAACAACCTACTTACTTACATAAACTCTCAGTGAGACCTTGATTTCAAGGATACATTCCTTAAATTTTGACTACGTATTATTATTATTTTCTACACA
Organism: Peromyscus melanophrys; assembly: GCA_902168415.1. Taxonomy (NCBI): domain Eukaryota; kingdom Metazoa; phylum Chordata; class Mammalia; order Rodentia; family Cricetidae; genus Peromyscus; species Peromyscus melanophrys. The sequence continues at coordinate 24,077 of CABHPR010135707.1, read as the reverse complement.
CAAAGGATGCTGCTATAATTTATTGATTTTCATCTTTGTAACAATTTTCAAGATAACAATCCTGTTACTATAGCCCCAATCTTACAGATGAGAAAAACGTGTCTCAGAAATACATGTGTACATTCCAAATATGTAATTGGTAAGCTAGTCTTTAGAGAAGGTAGCCTCAATCGTTACTATACTTACTAGACCACCTTCAGTGACATTGAACCATCCTTCCACATTGCATTAGGAATTAGTTGCAAGGGTCTTTACTGGCTTAATTTCTCTAATAATTTTTTGCAAGGTTTTATACTATTTTGCAGTCTTATAAGTATCATGAGACATATGGGAAGGTATTTGCATCCCATAGTTCTTGGTAATTATTGATATCTTATTTCTTGTAAAAGTGCATCTAAACTGACTTAGGAATATTTCTATTAAATTTAAATTCAACTGCTTCTGAACATGGAAAATCAAGGGTCTGTAGTTAACTTACCTTTTCTTACTCCACTTATTTATTAATTTATCAATTCATAATTTTCCCTTATTCCATAAACATGTATGTCCTTAAGTATTATGGCTGTTCCATTGTGTAAAGAAGAGACACATTTATTACCCTGAGGAATCCCACAGTATTTGAAAAGCTAAACATACAAATAGCTTGTTAAAATTCAGTGTGATAGTGTCACAATAGATATATGTAAAGATTGTTGTGGAAATATGAAATTGGGATTTGTCTCAGAAGCTATTGTTATAGGAAGCCTAAAATTATTTTATAAAGGAAAACTAAGTTTTATAGTATCTGTACAATTGTACCACATAAATTGGGAATAAGTCATATATTTCATGATCCGAAGTAAGAAAGGGCCAATTATCTTTGGATACTATTTAAGATAGTTGTATTAGTTACTTTTCTATTGCTGTGATAAAATACCATGGCCAAGGCAAATTATAGAACATAGGGTTTATATGTATGTACAGTTTAAGAAGGCTAAAAGTCACTTTAAGACACGAAAGCTCATATATTAAAACTTAAGTAGAAAAGTCAGACAGAGAGAGAGAGAGAGAGAGAGAGAGAGAGAGAGAGAGAGAGAGAGAGAGAGATGCTGTGGATATCACTCTGTATAAATAAAATGCTGATTGACCAGTAGCCAGGCAGGAAGTATAGGCGGAACAAGCAGAGAAGAGAATTCTGGGAACAGGAAGGCTGAGTCAGAGAGATGCTGCCAGCCGCCACCATGAGAAGCAACATGTTAAGATACTGGTAAGCCAAGAGCCATGTGGCAACTTATAGGTTAATAGAAATGTGCTGTGGGATGTTCTGTATGGCAAATGTGTTGCTCTGATTGGTTAGTAAATAAAACACTGATTGGCCAGTAGTCAGGCAGGAGGAAGTATAGGCAGAACAAGGAGAAGAATTCTAGGAAGTGGAAGCCTGAGTCAGAGACACTGCCAGCCACTGCCATGATAAGCAGCATGTGAAGATGTCGGTAAGCCATGAGACACGTGGCAAGGTATAGATTTATAGAAATGGATTAATTTAAGATATAAGAACAGTTAGCAAGAAGCCTGCTACGGCCAAACAGTTCGTAAGCAATATAAGTCTCTGTGTTTACTTGATTGGGTCTGAGCGGCTGTGGGACTGGCAGGTGACAGAGATTTGTCCTGACTGTGGGCCAGGCAGGAAAACTCTAGCTACAGAAATGGGTTGATTTAGGATATAAGAATAGTTAGCAAGAAGTCTGCCATGGCCATACAGTTTATAAGTAATATAAGTCTCTGTGTGTTTACTTGGTTGGGTTTGAGCAGCTGCAGGACTGGCGGGTGAGAGAGATTTGTCCTGACCATGGGCCAGGCAGGACTGGAGAAAACTCCAGCTACAGAGACAGACACACAGACAGAGACAAACAGAGAGAGACAGAGAGAAAAAGAGACAGAGAGAAACAGAGAGATGTACCTTGGTACTGGACTTTGAATCTCAAAGCTGGAGCATACTTCCTCCAGAAAGTTCATACCTCCTAAATCTACCCAAACAATTCCTCCAACTCCAACTGAGGATCAAGTATTCAAATGTCTGAAACATTTATCATTCGAACCACCACAGAAGTACAAGGCTTTAAATGTAAATTTAGCTACTGTTAAATATCTGATCAAAAGAAAAATCGGGAGCTTCTGTGAAGTTGCTGTCCCCATATTATGAAACCCAGAACAATTATTGCAAAGCAAGCCCCAAGTTAAAATGACTAAAGACTTTGTGGATAAAAATAAAAATAAAAATAAGGAGCCAGGAATCACAAAATAGTGGTAGAATTTCAGGGTAGGGGTTAAATCTTAGAACTTTGAATATTTATGGCTAGAAAAAAATGCATTAAATGAACAGATAGATACAAGGCATGAAGCAATAATGGAAGCCCAAAGGGATGCTGATAAAGGGAGAAGGAAATGTGGGGATGAGAGAAGTTTGAATGGAATTGATATGTGGTCCATTATTAATGGATCCAACTTGAGTCAGTTGGAGATTAGGCTTCTTAGAAAAATATATTGAGTCTGAGTATGGAATGCAAATGCAGACGTGGGCTTAGGAAACATATGAAGAGTTGAAACTGAATTGGGCATCATGGAAGACAATAGAAGATGTCAAATTAAAAGAATAAATATGGAAAGGCAACAGAAAACTGAACAAAGGACTTCATTGGAGGTGAAGTAATAAATTTAATTCAACTCACAAGTGCAAAGTAGAAGAAAGCGGGAAACAATGCATGGCAAATTTACAAAAGAGATTTTTCAAAAATACATACATTTTGAATTTTCTTCACAGTATTGCTATTAAATGTAAAATTACATATACAGTATCTCGAACATTTATTACTCTTTGTATAATTAACTGCTACTGAATATTTTTCTTTGTAGTAGAGCTTCTGTGGATTCAGTTTGAGTATGTTTAAAAGCTCAGCTCCCTTAATATATTCAGGAGAGCTCTTATAAATATTTTAGACACAGAAGGAGGTACTTACATTTAGCACAAGAACAGACAATGTAAAATAAGTATTTGATGTCAAGCAGAATCCAGAACTAGAACTGAAAGACTTAGGAATTCATTCTCCCACAGTATGTAACTCACAATTCTAAGTTGTTAAGTTCTGGAGGCTTTTTAAATGTGAGCTATGAAGTGCAGTGAACAAGTTGATGACCATTCATTCACACACCTTCTGCTGATATTTGTCTATGAAATGTTTTGAAAATTTCTCCTGTAGTCTCAGTTTTTCTATTCTTCTAAACTTTGTTTTCATGAACCTATGGAAACTTGATAACCCTGAAATGTGGTCACTTCTCTTTGTCTCCAGCAGTGAAGTTTTCAGACTTTGATTGGTCCAGGCTCTAGATTTTCTACTGAGTCAAGTCATATTGAATCAACGTGAAATTTTTAACTGGTTGATATGCAAGAATTCATATTATCTAGGGTAATTTCTATATGAGCTCTCTTGGATGGTTCATTTAAAGCAAAAGAGAACATAAACTCTTCTTTGAAAATGATAGTGATACATAAAGACATACTTCTATTTGTTTTTCATACACACACATTTTACATGCTTTTAAATATTTTTATGATTTGAAAATAAATAGATCATTTTTGTTGGTCAAGACATGGTCCCACTCTGTACCCCAGACTGACCTCATGCTCCTAAAGTTCTCTTACATTAGCTTTCCAAGTGCTAGATCATGGTGCTGTAGCAGTATACTTGGCATGAACACAGAGTCTCTAAATCAAAATTGCTGTGTTTTGATGTAAGAAGAAAAACAGTCCATAAGCACTTATATTACACTGTGTATTTTATCTGAAATATATGTAGAAAATTGACATTTTTATTAGTAACAACATTCACTTTGTGTTCTTGAGACTGAATCTTATGAATCTATCTTTGAATACTTTATTGGCTTGGTCATGATTTTAACTTACAAATCTCAGAGGATAGGACAGGAAAGTTTCTAAAGAGGAACATCAAAACAAAAGATTAGTGGAGGCAAAATTCAGTCAAGACTGTTTCTTCAATCATTAACAATGATTGTCTTACTTTTGTTTTGCTTTTAGACATTTGCTTGTTTTTACTTCATATGGTTGGGTGTTGTGTCCTCATGTATGTCTGTGTAGCATGGGCATGCAATGTCTACAAAAGTCAGAAGAGGACATGCAATTAAATAGAACAAAAGTGACTTGCCCCTAAACTGCATGTGGGTTCTGGGAATTATATTGGGGCCTTATGGAAGAACAGAAGTTCACTTAACCACTGGGCCATCTGTTCAGCTCATAGTTACCATTTCTTAGTAAACTAGATATAGAGACTACACAGTATATTTTGTTTTGGTGTGATATGATGGTGGGATTGTATTGTATGGGTTATGTGTATGTGTATTAGATGTTCCAAGATGTGTTTGTTTTTTGTGGAAGCTGAGATAGTTCATGTAGTAGGAAGGTTTCTTGTGTCCCAGCCAGCCGGTGGTTGAGACAAATCTCTCCCCCTCGTGTGCTCCAAGTAAACACACAGAGGCTTATATTATTTACGAACTATATGGCTGTTAGCTCAGGCTTATTACTGACTAGCTCTTACATTTAAATTAACCCATAATTCTTATCTATATTTAGCCACGTGGCTTGGTACCTGATCTCAGTTCCGCCTTGTCATCTTTCTTCCTCTGTGTCTGGCTGGAGACTCCTGATTCAGCATTCCTCTTCCCAGAATTCTTCTCATCTGCTTGCCCCACTTGTACTTCCTGTCTGGCTACTGGCCAATCAGTGTTTTATTTATCAACCAATCAGAGCAACACATATTCACAGCTATGGAACGACATTCCACAGCAGTTTTATCAAACATCTAAACTAATTTTCATCATCTATAGTTCTGAATATCAGGTCAATAAGTGTCTCTCCTTGTAATAATTGATTCAGGTTGTAGTACTAGTAATTTAACTTTCCTGTAGAAGGAAGAAATTTAGTATTAAATGATATTTATACAGTTAAATTATAAAATTTGAAACATGTTATAGTACTTCACTTAAATTACATCTCCATTTCTACAGATGCAGGATAGACACTTTAGACAATAGAAATATGTAATATAGTCAGCAAAAACCTTGAAAAGTCAGTGCTAGAAATGTCACATACCATATTTTATTCTTTAAAAGAAGATTCAATAGAGGAACAACCTTTGACTTGTGAGGTTTCTGTAATTCATATGTAGAATGATTCTTGGGAATGGATATAGCTATTTGGGAGAAAGACTCAATTCTTTCCATTCCTCTGACATTTTGGCTTCATCATCTGGTGATCCCAAGTTAATAACTTGTGCTGCAAGAATAAACTTAAAGTATCACAAGTTTCTAGTACCCAGCAATAAGCAGGCTACCACTGAATGTATTGAATAGATATTTTATTAAGTGATAATGGACATAGACAGCAGAGGTGTACAGAGAGAAATTGAAGTCACATCCCTTCATTAGACATTTAATACAAGCTCTGAGTAAATTTCTTTAGTTTTCTTAGCTTGGATTTTGACATTTAAGTTTTTATTATATACATACTGCAGCATTAACTGTGTCTTGAAAGGAAATCAACATTTAACTTTCAATATTCTAGGCATGTCTTACAAAATCCAGGCTTTAAATTAAATTAGTATAATATTTGTTATTTCTGCATCTTTACTTAAAATATTATTTTATAATTAGTTAATACATATATTTAAAGTGAAATGATGTTTAAACAGCAATTATACTTAAACAGTTCACCTGAAAGCCTTACTCCCACACATTTAAATATATCTGTTATTTTACAAACTATACTAATTAGTAGATACAATTTCATGTAACTATGCTTTTAGATATAAATTATAAAACAAATAAACTGAAACCATGAAAAATCAAAAACAAAAAAGAAGAAGAAGAAAAATCAGAGGAAAATGTCCCACCACGTTAACATTGGTGGCTTTCCTAGGACATGATGACGTGTGGAATTCAGAAGACATCGTAGCTATCAGGACAGTGGGAAAGGTCTGGACATTTTCTGGGTTGGGGATATAAAATACTTGGGATCCGTCATCTCGAAACGAGGGGCCTGTAGAATGGTTAGTCAATTCTATACAGACCAGGTAAATATGTACTTACTTAGTGTCTTCTGTGATTGAATCTGGGGAGTATTTTTGAAATAAAGAATTGTGGACTTTAAAAAATACACAGCATATATTGGTGTCGTAAAGATGGCTCAGTGGTTAAAAGCACCGGTTGCTCGGCTAGAGGACCTGGATTTGATTTACAGCACCCACATGGTAGCTCAAAACTATCTTCGGAGATCTGATACCAACTTTTGGCCTCTTCTGATACCAGGCTCACACATGGTGAATGGACATATATATTCAGACAAAAGACCTATGCACATAAAATAAAATGTAAAAACAAAAAGATAAAAAAATAGAATTCAGAAGAAAGGGGTAAATAAAACCACAAGGCCAGTCACAGTGGAGATAGCCTTTGGAAGCTATCTCCACGAATAGCATGGTAGAGGTCATCACTTTGGAAGCAGAGGTCAGATATCTGTGTTTGAGCTCACCCTGGCCTACAGAGTAAGTTCCAGGACAGACTGGGCTAGACAGAGAAAATCTGTCTCAAAATAAAAAAAGAAAGAAAGAGAGAAAGGAAGAAAGGAAGGAAGAAAGGAAGAAAGGAAAAAATTCAGAAGAGAAAGACTATCCTTTTCACAAATAATTTTGGAAAAATTAAATATCCACATACAAACAATTCATATTGGACACTCTATTAAACAATAAAACTTAGAATAGAAGTATATAATTAAATAACTAAATAAAAATAAATACAACAAAATGAAAAATACAAAACTTCTAGTGATAAAAGGAAGAAAAAAGCTTAGGCAGAGATTTCTTGTTTATTACAAGTCCAATTATACAATCTATGATTGAATTTGAATTGTCCTTCACAAGCATGTGTTTAGAAAGCTTCTTCTCAGATTGGTGGCACTTTCTAAGAAGCTGTGGAACTTAGACTGTGGGGTCTATTGAAGGAGGCAGGTCACTAAAAAGAGGCTTTTAAAAAACACCCAGCCCAGTTTCATTCCTTGCTCTTTTCTTCATGATCTGCTGTGATGGGAACAGCCTCTACCAAGTATTACCTTTTTCCATTATCTGAGGTATTCCCTAGCACCTTTACCAGGATAAGGTAACTATGAGGCAAATGAAATCTTTGTTTCTTTAAGCTTTTCTGTAGGAAATTGGGGTCCCAGAGACACAGAAGGAACAAATATGCAGTAAAAGTCAGAAAACTGCACATCAGCACAATTATGAACTTCTCTTCAAAAACATTAAAAAGAAAACAAAAATACAAACTACAACAGCTCATGTATCCACTGTGAGATTTGTGTACACAGTGAAAGTTCTAAAACTTAATCAGGAAACAAACAACTTGATTTCAAAAATGGGTTTTCAAAGTTTAAGCAGATATTCTACCCAAGAATACACATGGATACCAGATAGGCAGATATACAGGAGATTGACATATTTGTTCCAGTGGAAATGCAAATTAACAAGAGCATGAACTGTCACTCTGAAGGTGTCAGACCCATAAGGATTAAGATTAAACACAGTAGCCATGCCAAGATGATAGGGATGTGAAGAAAGTGTTATTGTCTTATATAGTGGACAAGAGTTTGAACTGATGTGCTTTTGAAAATTGCTAGTAGCTTTTTTCAGAAGTTACTCAGAAGTTTTGTTGTTGAAGATCATGCTGTCTGCAAAAAGCTCTACCACATCTGAGAATACAAGAGCTTCTACATCCTGCAAAAGAAATAGTTGCTCATAGATGCTCATTGTTGCACAATTAACAAAAGCTAGGAAACAGAGTCGGCCTAGATAATTCATCAACGGAAAAAAAAGATAATCTGGTACATAGATATAATAGAAATTATCTAGCCATAAACAAAATCATGATTTTTATAGGGATAATGGCTGGTTTTGTGTGTCAACTTGACACAAGTTATAGAGTCATCAGAGGAAGGAGCCTCAGCTTAGATAATGTCTCCTTGAGTTCCAGCTGTAAGGCATTTCTAATTTATTGATCAATGAGGGAGGGCCCAGCCTATGGTGAGTGGTGTCATCCCTGGGCTGCTGGTCCTTGGTTCTATAAGAAAGTAGGCTGAGCAAATCACGGGAGGGAAGCAAGCCATGGGAAGCAAGCCATGGGAAGCAAGCCAATGAGCAGTACCCCTCCATGGCCATGGCCTCTGCATCAGCTCCTCCTTCTGGGATCCTGCCTTGTTTTGAGTTCCTGTCCTGACTTCCTTCTGTTATGAGCAGCAATGCTGAAGTATAAGCCTATTAAACCTTTTCCTCCCCAACTTGCTCTTTGGTCATGGTATTTTGTCACAGCAATAGAAACCCTAACTAAGACAGCAGGAAAATAGATAAAGATAGGAATTATTTATTAAACTAAGTAACAGACTCAGGAAGATAAATGTGCATGCTTTCTCTCATTTATAGATTATAACCTAGATAGTGTGTGTGTGTGTGTGTGTGTGTGTGTGTGTGTGTGAGAGAGAGAGAGAGAGAGAGAGAGAGAGAGAGAGAGAGAGAGAGAGAGAGAGAAAGAGAGAGAGAGAGAGAGAGACAGACAGACAGACAGACAGACAGAGAGACAGAGAGAATGGGGTATAGGTATGAAAGAAGAAAGTTAAACAAGGGAGGTTAAAAAAAATAAGTATTAACAGTTCTGGGAGTCAATTGAAGATACATGACATGGACTTAGAAAACCAGTTATTTGGATGAAGAAGGCCAGCAGGCAAGAAGAAGAGTGTGGAGGTTTGGTGGTAGAAGTGAGTGAGGAAGGAGAATCAACAGAAACTAAATAGGTATTGGAATGCCTTAGTGAAATCCATTACTGTGTGTACTGTAGCTAATTGAAAACTAATGAAAAAGAATGGCAAAATGGGACAAGCCTCCCTGACTAACATTCTAGGCTATCCATTATACACTAAGATATTTGTTTGAGTGAAAGTGTTCAGAGTGGCTTTCTTTATAATAGCCCCAAACTGGAAACAACTCAAATGCCAGCTATTTTATGAATGGATGAACAAACTGGTATGTCTATGCACATAATATTTTAAAGCAATAAATGCACAGGAGTCTGTTTAAGAAGTATTAGGGAAATTTATTAAGGTAAATGGAGGAAATATACTCACAAGTACAGAACAGAGTAGACAGCTGAATTCATCTTCTGATCTACCCAGGAGCAAGTCCACCTGTCAAGCAGGAGCAGGGAGACCTTTTAAGAGGTCACAAACAACAGCAGGAAGCATCTCCTCCTTAGGGCCCTACAGCCCAAGGTCGTGGGTGGAGCAAATACCACTACATTTCCTCTTTTTGTCTAAATAAGAAGGTTCTAAACTTAATGCAAACTATATACAATAAGAATGATTATCAAGTATTGTAAAAAAAATAAAGAGTAAATAACATAAACAAAAATGGAACTACAACCAAGAATAACATGAGACAAGAAAGGCATGCTAAATGTTCAGAAATGTCCAGAACACAGATAAATGACAAATTACCTAGATTACTCCAATAGCCGTCCTGTCTTGAAGATTCTAGCTCTAGTACTAATATGTTCTAGCTAAGATACAATAAGACTGTAATTGTAACTATCTAGTCTTCAACCATATCAAATACCTGAAAAGGAAAATAATAATACCTGAGAAAATGAAATTCTTGTGAGAACAGACAGAGACAGCTGGCAGCCTGGAGAGTCACCTAAGGTTTCTCTGCATTGTTGGGGCATTCAATTTGGCTACAGGCTTGAATATCTGACAGACCATTTTCAGAAGCGGGAATTTTGAAAGACCATCCTACTCTGTCTTGATGGAGTTCAGTATTTGCTTTTCCTTGTGTCCTGCTCCACCGGAAAGGAAGGTATTCATACTGTCAGCAGTCGAGTCAAGGGCAATTCTTTGCCCAGCAGACCATTTTGCCAAGAAGATAAACTCCATATGGTGTGTCTTTGATGCCCATCTTCCTCCTTGAAGTAAATCACTGCTGCCAGGAGCAGACATGACTCATTGTCCAGAAAAGTCTTAAGTTTTTAAAACATTTTAAATATCATATTTTGTAAGTCTTTGAAGTGTTTGAAGATTATCTACCTAGTTGAAATATATCTATGTATACCTAGAAAATTTAACTAACATGACTTTAAGTTTGATTATCATAAATGACTAATTATTCTGTATTTTTAATTATATATTACAATTTTAAATGAGTTGCATAAACATAATACCTTAAACAAGAGTAGATATATATAGAGAGTATAACAAAATTAACTTTAAATTTGTATCAATAAACTAAAATCCATAGCAATGTAAAACATTTCAAACAAGTTATTGCTCTTTAAAAGTAGATTCAATAATCTACCCTTTTATCCTATCATATCTATATCATCTTTTCCTCTTTAGAAAGAGATTGAATTTATAATCAGCCCCCTTCAAATAAAAATAAACATTTATAAACAATATTTTGGGAATTTGGGCATAGTTTCTCATCATACTTCCTGCTGGTTGGGGGTATTGGCAATCTTATAGGGATCCCAAGAAAATTAAGAATTATAGTTAAATCTTGGCTGTAGTAGAATGTGAGGCTGTATCAACATTTCAGGGGGTCTTAGTTGATCAAATCATATTTTCCTGGAAGCAATCCATAGGTTCTCACTTTATTTGGAAACAAAAGTCGAACCTCTTTTCCAAAGCAACTTGTCCTTAGACACAAATTTTGAAGTCAAGATACCTTTAAAATACACATATTGGTTTAACTCAGCAGCCTTTACAATCAAATGTCTCTCTTGAGTTAAAAATCCTACAATATTTAATTTAAATTAATAGTTCTCAACCACCTAATACTATGATTTTTAGTACGTTAGTTCTTTAGTTCCTCATATTGTGGTGGCTCCCAACCACAAAATTATTATCATTGCTACTCATAACTGTAATTTTGCTACTTTTATGAATCATAATGTAAATATCTGTATTTTCTGATGGTCTTAGGCAACCCCTGTGAAAGGTTCATTGGGTAACCCCAAGGGTAGTAACCCACATGTTGAAAACCACTGATTTAAAGGAATGAACAATTTATTCATCCTATAATGTAGATGAGTTTTAAAGTAATTATGTAAAAAAAAAACCAAGGAAAATATACTACATATTGTACTCATAACATATGTAAACACACACATGTACATGTAAAAACACATATGTTCACACATACACATACACACGCATATACACATACATGATTTCAGAAGTAGAAACAAATATTAATGAAAGGAAATCAAATCAGTGGTTAGCTGAGCACATCAGGAAAGAGTAAAAAGATGAAGGTTTTAAATGAGCTCAATATATTATGTGGTGATTTTAAGTATATAACATTGTGGAACCTAAATACATAAAAGTTAAGTTTTGCCATTTTTTCTTTAGAAGAACCATTGAAAATTTTCTTGCTAATGATTTTACAATCTGGAAATTATCTTCCAGGTTTCTGAACTTCTAGACTTGTGAAAATGACTGTATTCCAAGTGATGATTTCTCCAACCTATGCTATATATTCAGTAATGCAAAAAATTATTACATTTATGTGCTTCCGTATGTATGATTTATAGGATGTGCTATATAAATAAAAGAGATTGTTTAGACTAGCTACTAATTGTTGATCCAAATTTATAAAAGCTATGGTAAGTTATTTGCTTTTGTTTCTGACTTTATTTATTTTAAAACTCATGATAACTGACTGTACTAATTAAATGTGTACTCCAAGTGTTTTTTAGAAGAAAATTATCAACACAAAGGCAATAGCCATGAAGCCTATATCTACTCTACATGTCATTATAATGGAAGATTATTAAGCTATTTGTGCTGAAGGGTTGTAGTGCAATAGAGTACTGGAATCGGAGCTTTGCATCCCTTCAAGATATAAGAGCTAGTGCCACTCTCTCCCTTCCTTTCTGATTCTGAAATGCTATAATTTTTTGTCTCTGATTCCACAGTTAATCAAAAGTAAAATGATAAGATGCAAAAACTGAATATTTTGGCCATGTAGTCAACATAAGTTTACTATGAACAAAACAATTCAATCATACCTGGATTTAGCTTTGAAAGAAATCATTCACAAGAAATGAATCAATTTGATTTTAATCCTGGGTATACATCACAGTTACATCTGTAGCTTTGTCAAAGTATATATACCTGGACCTAGTTTCAAACCCACTGATTGAGATAAAAGGAGGAAAATTCTGGGAAAATTGTCACAAATACGACTTTGATATAAATGTACAATAATAAAATGGTGATTTAGAAAAGGGAAATTAGACTGAAATATGTCTCTGAAGTGTGGTAAAGAAAGGGACACAATCAGCATGTCAGCTTTCCTTTTATTCAAAAGAAATACTAGACCTTATTTGTTGAGAAATCAGTGTCACGGTAGACCAGATGTCTGGTGCTTTGACAGGGAGCACCTCAGCCAGGCAAGGTGGAAAACACAAATTCTAGCAATGTCTTTGAAACTAGACACTTATACTACAATTTCCTTTTGCACAGTCCCAAATTTCTGACATACTTGAATGTTGCCTGTTGAGGTCAAGGAACTTTTTAATCCTTTATATATGCCTGGAACCACTGACTGGGTCATGGGATTTTTTTTTATTTCTACATTTCTGTCTTTTTTGCAATCTTAAGGAGCTCTGGAACTCTGAACTAAAGGACTATGTGGTCTGACACAGAAAAATAATTTTACGTCTTATTTTCTCTTAAGAAGATTTTATACACACATATACATGTATGGAGATTTTATATATATGTATGTGTATATATGTATATATACACATATATGTATATTGTTGAAGCTTTGGTGCTTTATGACTTAACAGCCTAAATTCAATCCCTCTCACCAACATATTGTTATTATATAAATATTTTTCTCCTGATTATCATGAAAGCCCATGGAGCAGGTATTATTATCTCATTCCATGTTTGACATATAGAGAAGACCAGACACAAAAATGTCTTCAAAGAGGCAGGACAAAGATTCTGATCTACATTTATTCAACATCAAATTTCAACTGGCTTTCTATGAAATCTGAGAGCTGCTTTAGTGGTAGTTTGAGCTTACACCTGAAGTCCATGGATATTGAAACTTGGGATCTGAGGGAGCTATAGGTTCTGTCTCTCATATAAGCTCTAGCCTGCTGTGATCAGCATCTGATGTCCCAGGGCTCTTTGGAACCCATGCATTTACAGAGCAAAAGGAGCTGGCAGGAGTTCCAATATTCTGTGACTCTAAATTTTTCTTTGGGGAATTGCTGGAGTATAACGGGGCTATAAAGGGAACTCAAGATGAAAGTGAGGTGATGTTATAAAGGAGAAAAGAATGACTTTATCCTAACATTTGAAGAGGCTTCAGGGAAGAGCAAAAGTAATAGTATAAACCTTACTAGTGTTGCTTCCATACTACCTACAATGCCAATTGTTTAGCTAAGGTGGAATAATAATAAATCAAACAGGTCCCTAAATTTTAACACTTGACTATGCAGTATCTTATGCATTAATAGTCTCAGCTATTTCACTCTGGTTTCAAAAGGATTATATGCCTTCCTTGGGAAAAAAGTGTACCTAGCAGTCTAGTGTTAAATGTATAATGATGTAGGGTCATTAGCAATAGTCATCTCATTCCTGATAGAAGAAATGTGGAGATATATTAGTGGATAGACTACATGACACAATCTAAACATGGTATGACTGTCTCACTATTCTGATTAATCACTTATTGAAATAGCAGTTTACTGCAGCATTAAGTCAGTAGACAGTTACATGCTTTTTCTCTGATTTGACTTAAGTCAAATGTCTTGGAATGGTCAAGAATGAGAAAAAATATGTCAAACATCCAAACACTTATGATCATTGCTGACAATAATTTACAGTGTATTTTTGCATTATCCCCTCAAAAGAAGTTTCCAGGACTTGTATAAATAAGGTTATTTAATTTAGTAATTTATATGTAGTGTGGGGTAATTGAACATTTTGTACTTTGTAGCAAAGTTATATTTCCTACAGGGTAGATTGCAATTGTCAGGATTTATATAAGAACAAAGACAGTACGGATGGCATAAGTCTATAATGATTTCTTTTTGTCTTCAATAAAAGCAAAATTCCCTTAGGTACACCATTGTTTGCTTCCTGGTTAAGTTATAAATTGCTGCATATATTTGTCTCACATAACTTTGTGTTGGATAGATAGTTCTCTTAGTTGTCCTGAAGTTTGATTTATGTCTGGTTGTACATTTTGGCTCTATTGGGAGCTGTACTCAGTGAGTTAAAATGACCAGACATCTTTCTCAGAATGGTCCCAATGTCTCTTTTTTCCATCTAGTGAGTAGCTTTGATCATCTACTAACATGGTTGCAAATTTACAGAAAAGAGTGATTGATTTGGATATTCAGCTTACAGTGTGCAGTGTGATGCCTCCTTGGTCATATCAAGTTATATGGCTGAGACAGGAGTCATGCAGCTAAAGATGAGAGTCACAATGGGAGGAAATTATGTAGATCAAGGATATCAGATACCATGATTTACAACAAGGCATTATAAAACAGCTCAAGATATTCCACAAGTGGCAATTGAGATTCTTACTGCATTAGTGGTAGGAGAAATAAAAATCAGATACAAAGAAGAAAAATATTTGGAACAGACAAGCAAATGGCAAAAAGGATTTAAAAATAAAAAAATAGATATCATTGTTTGTAAAAACTGTGGTTTCAACTGCAAACACAATGTCATTAAAGTAATTTTGTTGATCCACACAATATTGAACATAGACGACAGATGTATATAGTAAACTTTTATTTAATTCATCATGTTTTTTAGGTCTTGTCCTCACCTCTGTTACTTCATAGCTTTGGATTTTGAACAGTCACTATGGTTTTCTAATATCAATTGCCTGTTGTGCAACCACAGTCCTTATTACATGGAGAAGTGGTGAGGATTCATTTGGGTCCTGAATATAAAGTACTTGTAAAGCATGCAAAGCTCCCGGCCCACGGTAAGGCCAATGTAGTTAGTTATTTCACCATTACCATTATCATGGTTATCACTGCACATTTTGCTACTTATTTTTGTGTACTATTTTTACTCTCTGTGAGATTATATATATATTATATATTCTCTGTGAGATTATATATATATATATATTATATATAGCATAAATTATCTATACTGCCTGGGAATGGAGAGATAGCCCCTTGGTTATGAGAACCTGCAGCTCTTACAGAGCACATAGGTTTGGGACCTGTTTTCTCACTGCAGGTAACTCATGCTAAACTCAATATAATGAGTGCTTTTAACAATGTAGAGTGGGTGATTAGAAGATGCACCACAAATAAAAAAGGTTTAATGTTCCTCTGATATCAAGAATGGGACATGACTACCAGAGCTGTGATTTCAGCCTGAATGTCAGAAATAATAAGTCCCGTATCCCTGGAGCCACTACCTATTACAGATTTCTAGACTGGATGATGTCAGGATGAGTGGACAATAAAGAGTAAACCACATTTGCCTGTTCCCCCCCCCCCCCCCCCGCCTCAATCAATGGTTCTGAGTTGCACAAGTTTTTGGGTTTCTCACTGTTACCAGTGGTAGTGAAAAGAGAGAAAAATTCCACAGCATTACTATTGGGGAATCATAAATTTAGGGTAGAATTCAACATTACTAGAAAACTTTTTAAATTAAAAAAAAAAATCCTACATTGGCCAAAAAAAAAAAAAAAAAAGTGAAACAACAGACTCTTTCATACATTGTGGATATAGTGTTGAAAAGCATATAAGATAGGCAGATTTCTTTTCTTTCAAAATCTTTAATTTTTCTTTTTATAGAAAACAGATTGTTTTTCTCACATAATATATCGTAATTATAGTTTTCCCCTCCCTCTACTCCTCTCAGCCCCTCTACAACTGTCCTCCCATCCAGATCCTCAGATTTTCTAATAATGATAATATTAGACAAAAAACAGGCTTCTATGGGCTAACAAACAAATAAAATATAACATAATAAGATAAAACAAAAAACAACACATTGGAATGAGACAAAATAAATAAACAGAAAGAAAGAGACTGTGAGAAGGCACAAGAAACAAAGATCCTTTGTTTGCACACTTAGGAATCCCACAAAAACACTAAACTGGAAGCCATAATACATACCCAAAATACCTGTAGGGTAAATAGAAGAAAAAATACATGAATAAAATAAAATTGAGAAAAAAAAAGTTACGATAAAATTTAAAAAAAAATGTTGACCTCTTGCATGACATTATGAGACAAGGAACCTTCAAAGATGTCACTGAGTTCATTTTCTGCTGTCCATCTACTTCTAGCATGCAGTAGACGCTTAAGTAGTTTGTTGTCCCAATCAGGTTCTCTTGCTCCCTTGAAGGAAAATAAATTTACATTTGCAAGTGGTTATCAATTAAAGATTGCTTCTGGGTTAAGAATGGGGGCATGTGTACTCTTATTATTTCAACTCTGTTACAAACCCATGTAGATCCTGTGCATAGTGCCTCATTCACTATGAGTTCACGTGTGGACTGATAATGTTTACGTAGAGGGCCTTGTTTCCTTGGAGTTGTCCACCCCTTCTGGCTCTTACACTCTCTACCTCCCTTTCATAGAGAGTCCTAACTGTGCCCCCAATAGACCTTTACTCTGTGTCTAATCTCTCTGGTTCTACAGATTGTAGCTTGGGTGTGATTGACTTAAGAGCCAATATTCACATATTTTTTTCCCTAAGTCTGGGTTATCTCACTTAGGATGATTATTTTTCTAGTTCCATTCATTTACCTGTGAATTTCACAATTTTTTAAACAGCTGAGTAATATTCTATTGTATAAATATACCACATTTTCTTCATCAATTCTTCTGTTGAGGGATATCTAAGTTGTTTTGTTTTGTTTTCCAAATTCTGGCTACTATGAATGGAGAACCAATGAACATGGCTGAATAAATTTCTTTGTGGTATGTTGAAGTGACCTTTTTGGGTATATGTCAAGAGCATTATAGTTGAATCTGGAGGAAGATCAATTCTCATCTTTCCAAGGAACCTCCACCCTCACAACAATATATGAGTGTTGCCCTTACTCCAATCTTTTGCATCAGGAGTTGTAACTTGTGTGATTGACCTTAATCATTCTGACAGGTGTAAAATGAAATCTCAAAGTAGTTTTGATTTTCATTTCCCTATTGAGGAAGAAGGTTGACTTTCCTCTTATGAGTATTCCCTGCTTTGATCTGTACTCCCCTTTTAAATTGAGTTATTTACTTTCTTGATATCTAATTTTGTGTTCTACATATATTTTAGATATTAGCACTCTATTAGATATGCTATTATTTAGTTGTTAAAAATATTTTCCTATTCTGTAGGCTGCCACAGTATCTGAATGATGATATCTTTTGCTGTACAAAACTTTTCAGCTTTATGATGTCTCATTTTAATTGTTAGTGCCTGTGCTAATGGTATTATGTTTAGAAAGTCTTTTCTTATGCTGATGAGTTTCCTATCTTCTCTTCTATCAGGTTCAGTTATTTGCTTTTATGTGGAGGTCTTTGATCCACTGGAGTTGATGTTGTCCAGGGTGATAATTACGGATCTATTTGGGTTCTTCTACATGCAACCATCTAGTTTGGCTAGCACCATGTGTTGAAGATTTTCTTTTATTTCTAGTGTGTATTCCATCCTCTCTATCAAAAGTCAAGTGTCCATTGGTGTGTTGCTTTATGTGTGTACCTTCAACATGTTTTCATTGACCATTGTGTCTGTTTTGTGCCAATATCATGCTGATTTTATTACTATTGCTCTGTAGTGCAATTTGAAATCGGGGATGGTGATACTGCTAGCAGTTGTTTTATTATTCAGGGTTGTTTAAGCTATCTTGTTTTTTGTTATTTGTTTGTTTGTTTGTTTTTGTGTGTATGTGTTTCCAATTAAAGCTGAAGATTTTCCTTTCAAGGTCTGTGTTTTTTTGGGGGGGAGGGGGGATGGCCATTTTTACTATATTAATCCTACTGATCCATGAGCATGAAAGCTCTATCTTCTAATGTCTTCTTCAATGTCTTGAAGTTTTTATCATACAAGTCTTTCCCTTCCTTGGTTAGAGTTTCCCCAAGATATTTTATGTTACTTGAGCCTATTGAGAAAGGGGTTGTTTTATTTATTTTTCTGTCTATTTGCCATTTGTATATAGAATGTTTCTGATTTTTCTGAGTTAATTTTGTATCCAAATACTTTGATGAAAAATTTTTATCAGCTTTAGTAGTTTCCCAGTGGAATTTTTATGCCCACTTATGTACACTATCATACCATGTGCAAATAAAGACATTTGACTTTCAGTTTGTAAAGTTAAGCACAGAGTCACCATGTAACCTGCCATATTTTACTAAAGATTTCAAAATATGTGTCAAGAAATAATTTCCACATACAGACCCACAGCATGTTTTTTTTTTCAGAATTGCGGCAAGACTCGGATAATCTATGTGTTCATCAGCAGATGTGTAGAGAGCAAGTATTTCATTCACATGATGTATATTGCTATTCAGCAACAGAGAGTGATAGGGGCAGCAAAGCAGCTGTGTCTCAAAAGCATTCTGTTGAGTAGAAAATCAGACAAGAAATTCATCTCAGATGGGTCTGTATAAAAATTCAGAATAGAGAAAGCTAATGTTTAGAGACAGAAAATAGATGAGAGGTTATCTGTAGTGAGAGCTTGATCTTGTGATAGCAAAGAGAGAGAAATAACCCTCTATGAGATCTACACTTAGTCTGGCTTGGAGAAGTTGAGATTTTGGTGGTGGTTGTTGAGTATGCACAGATTTTTATTCAAGTACATTTTATCATGTATAAATTATATGAGAACTGCTATTTTTTTAAATACCAGGAATCAAATTCATATTCTTGCTTTTGTTAGTCAAGCACTTTACCACTAAGATAAATCTTCAACCCATAGAACAAGGTAAGTTGACCGAAAAGAAAGTAATCCTGTTTTGCAGCTTACTGGAATTCATTTAATTGAAATCAAAGTCACTAAATTCTATGTTTGTTCCCATGTCAGCCAGGGTAAATCTCCCTACTTACATGCTGTGGTTTGCAATGTCTCTAGGCAAATATATCAACAATATGTTTCCTTCCACCATTCAGGCCTACTTAGTTTTTTTGACATTAAGCCACTTTACTGAGATATTTTCTGAAATGAGTTATATTAAACTATTTGATAGAGTTTAGGATAAAAGTGTTCAGAGATGCTCGTTGGTCAACTCAATTTTATATATGTAGTAACAAATACGACCGTTCCTCTGTCACCAAATTCTCATTAGTAGCAATACTGCACTTTCCAGAGTTCATTCAGTTACCAGGTTCTTCCTGTTCATTTTGCCAGACCCCTAACATGCAAAAATAAAATATTAGATCAGAAAACTTTTGACCTTATAACAACAGACATTCAATATGGCTTGTATTCAACTTACAATTTTTTAATAAATAATTTTAAATTCTTCTAAATTTTTCTCTCACTGGAATATCTTTATGCCAAATCAATGTGTTTTTACATGATATTCATTTTCTAGATAGTCTTTCAAATTTGAATTACTAGCCCAGAAAATATGCGTAATAGTTAGAATAGCATACTAAGTATATCTAAAATGTTGATTAAATAAACACTAAGAAAACCAACCTTGAATTATTATGAAATGTATAGAATAATTTTAGGTAAGACTGTAGTTTTTAGACTAACACTTGATATTTACAGACAGAATCAAGGCAACTGTGACATGAGTTCCATGTAGGAACAGCACTATTCTTGTCTTTTGACACAATAATATCAAAAGGAATGAATAGTTTTCAACCCCAATAGTTTTTCAAGATTTGTGCTATTTCCTCCATCTTGGTACCGAGAACAACTTGTTTCTTACTATGGACTGGAGCACAGCCAGTTATCAGATAAAAAATGTGGATGTCAGTGAAAACCAGCATTGACTGCTCCTCAAGGAGAGGCAGGTTTATAACTGGGTTAGCTGCCACCTCTCAGCAAGGCAGGGCCACCTTAAGCTATGCTAATAAGCTAGGTGGAATAGGCATCTTTTTAAGGAGAACTGTCCTTTCCTTCCCAGAATTCCTGTCCCTAGCACGGTTCTAGGAATAGCTATGTGAGAGGGATGGATCTGTTCATCCTTCTGAATTCTAACTAAGCAAGGTACAACTTTTTCATCCCCACCCCACCTCTCAGTTGCTGGTCAGGACCTAATTTCACCTTTTCTGACACTTTAGACTTCCTCAGTCTTTGTATAATTCTCCCACATTTCAGCCACTACGCTGCTTGCCACCATGTGGCTAATCTCCAGTCCGTTTAACTCAAAAGACATACCCACCTTTCCCTTCTCTTTTCCATTCTTCTCCTCTGGGTGACTGCTACTGAATAACGCTGGTGATAAGATATCTGCCCATAATAAAAAGAATTCCAGGAAAGTTAAGTGATTGGCATTGGAATCAGGAGTCACATTTCTGAATAGTACCATTTGATAAACAGAGTTTAGAAGTCTGAATAGAACTTATTTTATATGTTGAGGTGACGAAATGGAGAAGGAAATGGAAAGGCTTGGTCAGTTCTAACCAGGAAAGCTCATGATGACTGTTGACTTTTTGATTCTTTTTATGACTTTAATCAAGTTAGTGAGGAGAATAAATTATGTGAATGAATGCTTATTGCACTGTTGAAAAGTTGCTCCGCCAAAGAAACATTTCTTTTAGTCCTATGTTGTCCCACTTATCGAATGCAACTGTCTTTGATGATGCAACCAAAGCATTTTGAGAGGACGATGTTAAAGACTTATAGCGTGTCTTAAAGCCAAGTGTACTTATAAAAAACAGAATGGAAGATACACAAATACATAAAGAGAGACAGGGAGACAGGATATGTATCATTGGCATCACAGAGCTAATTGATGTTATTATAAGTCAAGGGACTCTGGACATTTCTGAGAGGCAGGAAAAAAAAAACAGAGATGTTTGGAACAGACTTTACCTTGAACTGGTCTGAAGGAAGTGAGTGCTCTGATACCTTGATTGACTTTATGGCTTCAGAAATGTGGCAGAAGAAATATCTGTTTTCAAATAAGCTTGATATGATTTGTTTCACTAGCCCTGGTTTTCTGGTATTCCATATCATCTCTATATGACGTACCCATGATGTGGGAAAAATCATTTGCCTAGTTCCCAATGGTTAATTTTGAGCTGGCATTAATTATTCCTTGGGAAAGCCAGACCATTTAGGTATTTGAAAGGGTTCCATTATATGTTAGATTCATTAATCTCACCATCTGGATTCAGGTTAAAAAGAAAATGTTCATTTTAATTAAGGATCTATTCAGAAAATTGAAAACAATAAATGAAACAAAAATCGTGCATCTAGTCATTAAAAGCAATAGTTTAATGTCTGTTTTGCATGACAATGGCATAGTAGGACAGGTAAACAAAATCAAAGCACTCCTTAGCTGAAGAACCTAAAGAAAAACATGTGTTCTTTTTAATCTGTAAAATATGAATGATAATAGCAACATCCCCACAGGTCATAAAAAGGACAGCAGTTGCGTATGGTTAATTCAAGTGAAGCTTTTAGTTCTTAAGTAGACTGTAAATAACATGATGGGTGTATATTGGTTTTGGTATTGGAAGAATTCATGTTTGTTTTGTTAAAATTGATGATACATTGCCAGGTTAATATCTTCCAAACACTCATGTCATTTTGCACAAGAGGACAATGAAAACATGGGGATTACACAGACCATCTGACCGCTGTCTACAATATCACTGTTTATCGATTTTTCTCCATTTACAAAATGTTTATAATTAGGAACCAAAAAGAACTGGGCTGTGAGCTTTAGTCAAAACAGATAGGAATCTTGAAGTAATTGCCTAAATAAATAGACTTAATTATCATCACCTTGGCTTCATTACCACAATGAAAATGTGTAAGACTTATTTCTTTTTCAAGTAAAAGGTTTTATCAAACGATTCTCTTTAAGAAAAGCTTTGAGAACATTGTTTACAATTTTGTACACTTTCTCAGTTTGAAAAAAAATGCAATTTCTTGCTGATGATTATTCTTCCTATGTTCAAGGATTCTTTTTGATTACCAACTCAATATTTTTCTTTAGTTTCCACTCCTAGATACAACATTTTTACAGATAATTGATAAAAATTATAAAACTTTTCCTTGCAAGCACAGAGTAATGTGCTACCAACAATCTAGTTAGATATATAACATATTATAATTTAAAAAGCAACACCATAATAAAAAATTCATTTGCTATAATAGTAAAATAAATTTCAAAGTAAAACAAATACTCATTAAAATATTTCCACAGGGCCTTGCTCTTCTAATGGAAATGCTAAGTACAATAACAAGAAAGGTTTGAGAAATAAAAGCCATTTTTAAGGTTTCAAAACCATTTCTCACTCTCTAAATGAATAGAAAGATGAAAGCAAACAATGATTAGTTTTCAAAAGATCTTAAATCAAATGCCACACTCATAGAATGCCCTTGTTGACCTGATGTTCAATTATTTATTTTAGTTTTAGTTTTCAAGGAGAGGCTGAATAACCATATGCATAATATAAAAGGAAAAATATAAATATGACTTGGTTGGTTTTGTGTTTGCTTAAAACATGTATAGTGCATTAAAATATGTTGATTAGACATTCAGGCAAGACATAGTATGAGTTGAGAAAGGGCCTAAGTTTGCATATTAAGAGAACTTTAAGTCTATGGACTGCTAATATCAGCTTTTACTAGTTTTATCATTAAAGCTTAGAATTCCACTTCTCCTCAAGAAATATCATGTAGCCTAATGAATGGGACACAGAAATAATGCAGGTGGTCCTTAGCTATCCTAACTACTCTGACTGAGTTTGCTATTAGCTTACCTTATGTCTTTCTTTCCAAAAATTACCAGGATGCAAATAAAATATTTGTAATGTATGTATAGTACTCCATCCACTTCACATACTTGTCTTCAATTAACAGGAAAAATATAAGTGGCTGTATTCTCTAAGCTTATATGTAAAAACATAAGCCAATGACAATGCTCAATCCTTTCAAATGAATAAATGTATTCATAAGGTGGAATTCAAGGAGGAAAACATGAAATAGCCTCAGGCACTTTAAGAGAATGCTGTCAAACAATATTATAGACCTGAGGCTTGTTGACATATAAAGGAGCAAAGGTCATGGAAGTCACCAATGTCTCCATGTGCTCAAGCTTTACAGGAGCCAGAGGCAGCTCTACACCCAAGTAATTAGAGCTGCAAAACTAGTTGGGAGACAGGAAGACACCTAGGATGCTCTGCACAACCTGTTTTCTGCTGTAAGTTCATATGCTTCTACTAATAGGAGAGCAAGGAGGGATTCAGCTTCTCATCTTCCTTGATTTCATTAACAGAGGAACCCTCTGATGGCTATTCTTTGTTGTCGACTACATCTGGAATTAACTAAAACCTCAAAATGGAGGGCACATCTATGATGGAGTTTCACTTAATTAGAAGTGGGAAGATCTACTTCTAATATGGATCTTTGAAGCAAAGAGACACACCCTTAATTCAGATCTTTTGAGCCAGGAAAATCCACCTCTAATCTGACACTCCTGTAGTAAGTGTAGCAAAAAAAAAACTTTTGCTCTTTGCCTGCTTGTTCTTGCTTTGCTAATGAGTCCATTCCTTCACTGGCATTAGAGTCTACTTCTTCAGGATTCCAGCATCTATTGAAGACCATCTGAGATGTCCAGCCTTGTGAAATGAACAACTTCAGTATTCTTGGAACTTCTTTTCACAGGTAGCCATTATTGCATTGGATTGAACTATAGAATATAAGTCATTAAATTTATAATATATATATTATAAATCTAATATATATATATATAGAGAGAGGTATTATATATCTATATCTATAGAGATAGATAGATAGATAGATAGATAGATA
>CABHPR010135706.1:0-23576 GCA_902168415.1 Peromyscus melanophrys | reverse complement strand
TGTGTGTGTGTGTGTGTGTGTGTGTGTGTGTGTGTGTGTGTGTGTGTATGTGTGTGTGTGTCTGCCAGAGGAAACCTATGGAGGCCTGAAGAAGATGTCATGTTCCCTGGAACTGGAGTTGCAGATACAGTTGTGTTAGTGTCCCCATTTCACTACAGGTGAGGAAACGGAAGCTTGGGGTTCTGTCCTTGCACTCATTTTCCTGACTCATCCCTGGAGTGTCTTGCATCTTTGTAATTATTTTCAGCCATCGCTGTTCATTTACCGAGAATTCCACTCTAGAAGCTGCTTTTGTTCAAGGACGAAGGTGAGCCCAGTCCTCGCAGGATGCGTGTTAGCTACTGAGGACAGTGAGTCACTCAAGGGAAGTTTCTGTCTTGAGGTCCTTAGGTCCCCAGGGGCATAAATTTCATGTGAAATCTCTTCGAGGATTTGTAGATGCTTCTAAGTGTTCCGTGTTACAGATTCGCAGCTTTCATTTGGTGCCTATGGTTAAGATTATTTTCTTTTTCCTTGGGCTTCCTGTGGGGCTTCTGCTTACTCTGGGGGTGCTGCCTTGTGGAATCCTGGCTTTCTGGGGGTATGAAAAGCAGGAACACTCATGAAACCACTCAGCTGGGGCTCAGCCCCATGACCAGGACAGGACATCAGGGTCAGAGTGCAGTGAGCAGCATAGGCACAGCATGGATGTTCACACCCATTTACACACTCATTCACACCCATTTAAGGAAGAAAGCCAAAGTGAGGAATGTATCCAGGAGCCCCATTCCAGATAAAAACTAGGGTGTCCAAACGAGAGGAGGCCAAAGCCTTAGTACTTGGCTGTAGGGAGAGCTTATAGGGCAGAGGAAGCCCACTGGTAGGCTGTGAAGGAAGGTGTTGAGATGGGGTGTGGCCTTGGGCTAGCCTCTCTATGAATTGCTCTTTCGTTTCATGGGCTGGATAGGGATATTTCTGCCTTGCCTCCTTCTAGGGTCCCCATGAAGGAGGAAGCCCTGGGGATGGGAAGAGCTAATAGTGGTGAGAGTCTTCACCATGCAGGAAGCAGGAACATGTCTGGAACCAAGGCAACTGTCATCACCTCTGTCCCTCTTCCTCCAGAGAAAAATAATCACCGCTCCAGGAAATGGAGCAGCTAGACCACCTGGATGGCTATCCCCACTCTCATAGCTTATAGTTGGCAGTCAGGGTTTAGAGGAAGGTCCAACTGACTTCCACTGTTCTCTGATGGATTGGTGCTGAGAACTGAGCTCCATCAGGGTAGTAGGCGATGCTCAGGAGTAGGAAGAACAACAGATGTGGCTGTGACTTTAAAACTGAACTCCACCTTGTCTCTAGGTGGCTGACTGGGTCCTACAAAGATATTGTCTTGGGAGATGGATTCCACACTAGTTCCTGCTTTGAACTCCAG
Source organism: Peromyscus melanophrys (assembly GCA_902168415.1). Lineage (NCBI taxonomy): Eukaryota > Metazoa > Chordata > Mammalia > Rodentia > Cricetidae > Peromyscus > Peromyscus melanophrys. Next base: position 22,165 of record CABHPR010135706.1, on the reverse strand, counting down.
TGCTCCACAGATTCTAGCTGGAGCAAGGCATTCACACAGAGCTCACGGTGTCAGGGAGCCTTTGGAGACAGTGTGTGGCCAGCCCTCTGTGGAACTGGCCAGAGATCACACAGCCATGCCTCAGAGAGTTGAAAGGGACCTTAAAGTTCACGTCCGTCCTCCAGATGGAAGCCCTGTCCTATGATGGTTACCACCCACCAGGATCACAGTCTCCAAGCTCTAAAGCCACCTGGCCTCTAGCTTCATGGTGCCACGACCCCACATACCATCTGTGTGCAACAGGCACAGCATGAGGGCTGGCTCTGGCTCTGGAAAACCACAGCCTTTGGGACTTGCCAGGCTCACCTGCTTCCTAGCTAGGGACTTTGGCAAGTGGAAGCCTCCCTCTGAGGTCCTTGGTCTGGGAGTCTGTAAAGGACTATCAGTGTTTACAAAAAGCAATGGAGAGGAGGCAGTGTGAGTTGTGTGAATATAGTAAGATGTGGAGGAGGTGGCGACTTAGAGCAAAGAGCTGTTTAGTATGTCTTCAGCCAAAAAGTCTTAATGGCAAGTCTACCTTGTGCCACAAGGACACGAGAGTGGCCACCCACTCACACACAATGTATGTGAAGGATCGAGTAGGACAATGCAGAAACGCGGTTTTCTGAATGGACACTGACTATGAATAAGAGTTACCTTTCCTGTCGCTACGACAAAATACCTAAGAAAGGCAACGTAAGGGAAGGAGGAAGGGTTTGTTCCGGCCCCACTCTGTGGGTCCGGGGTTCAGTCCATTATGTCTGAAAAGGCGTGGTGGCTTGAGGTGGGTGGGCACATTGCATCTGCTGCCAGGAAGCAAAGGACAATGGGCACTTGTACTCCGCTGTCTTCTTTTTGTTCAGTCTAGAACTCTGGACCATAGGAACGTGTCACCATATTTGGGGGAGTCTTCTGGCTTCATTTAACCCACTCTAGAAGACCCTTTCACAAACAAGATGAGGAGTTCGCCTCCTAGGCAATTGTAGACCCTGTGATGTTGCCAATCAGTATCAACTGTCACACTGGCCCTTGAATTGAATATGTTGTTCATTTGTCATTAAATACTGCTCTTTAAAAAGTTTTCTCAACCATTACAAACATTATTCTGAGATCCATTAAAAAGGCTCAGGGGTAAAGGTGCTTGCTGCCAATGCCCAGGACCCATGTGGTTGAAGGAAAGAACTGACTTGTATAGACGTACACATTCTCCGTGACAAGCATGTGTGTGCGTGCACACACACACACATTAAATAAATAAATGTAATTTAAATAGCACCCTGAACTAGGCATGCAAAAACAAGGGGCAGGGTAAAATTAGATATCTCACATCCCAAACTATGACCAAGTTTTCTTCATCATGAGAGGACCCCCCCAATGGGCATGGAGATACTGGGTGGTGAAGACACAGGCATGGCAAACACCCCTGGTGCCCTCCCTGATAGTGGTCCTTTCTCTAGGGGCCAGTTGGCATAATCAGTACTCTGTGTGTTGAATAACTGGAGTCTCAGCTCTCATCGGGGGCCAGACCATGGCCTGTTTAACTGGTACCTTAGGAGCCTGGCACTGTATCTGGGCCAATAAACTTGCATGATTTTGAAAAATTCTAAGTTCCATTTGCAAATAATTAAGTATATATTATATAGTAAATATACTTCATATGCTGCCTTGAGAATCTATGATTTCTTATTTTATTCCAAGGAAGCACAGGATTAAAGAGAACTGTTTTTCAAAAATATGCCTGAGATCACTGTCATGAGACATACATCAGATCATTCCTTGGAGTCCACGGACCCGTGTTCCAGCCTGGCTGGCTGGATAATGGAAGTTCTTGGCATGCATGAGCTCAGTCTCCACATTTGTGAGGGAGGGAATACATGTCCGACAACAACGCTAGTTGGCTGTCACGTGATTTGGAAGAGTGAGTCATCTAAAGTCCTGAGCAGCACAATGCAAGGCACACAGCAAGGACCCCCTGGGGCTTTAGTTATCATCTTATTACTCTCCAAATTGGAAATAGCTGACTATGTTTCTCAGTGAGAAGAGGAGACCCTGAGAGGCTAGGAATGTGCCTTAAAATCAGAGTGTCTGCTCCTGAGGACTGGGGAGATGAGGACCCCTACCTTGCTCCTTGGTGGGTGGCCGGCCATAGACTCTAGCTAGGTCTGACTATGACTGCATCTCGGAGAACGTTATATATAAAAGAAAGTCAGTTCATAGAATGGAAGATGGGACCAATTATCCTTCCGATGAGAGCTTCATTAGGAGAACTGTTAGCATCAAAGTCCTAGGCAGCCATGATGGGGCCCTGAAAGAAGAAACAGACTATTCACTTCCCATTAGTTCTTGAGAACAAAGTGGGTTTCTGACTCTTATGGGATTTAGTGGGGGAAATGGAGGTAGGAGTTTCCATACCACATGATCTAGTCTATATTCTAGAAGCCAGGAAGGCACTGATAAATGTCTAGTTTAACTCAAAGCCATCTTGGATCTAGGCAGTAGGGACCAGGCAGGCCTTGCTTACAGATGCATGGGGACAAGAGAGAGAGCACAGCACATATTCTCATCAACCCCAGTCCCCCTACTGAACTGATTATTACACAGTTCCTTACTCCCTCATACTCCCCTTCTCCTTCCCACCTGCCATTTCATTTCTTGAAGGTCTCACTTATGGTTCACCTCTGTGGAGCCTCCTTTGACTCTCTAAACTAGAATGAACTCTCTGAAGAGAGCTTCAAGGGGTATGAGGGATACCTGGGGTAGCTAAAGGATCTGTAGCCCAACTGAGAAGATAGGTGACCAGGCAGCATAAAAGTCCAAGGCCTCTAAGAGGCCGATAGCCAGGTGGGCAACTGTCTCAGGGAACATATCTGGAACCCTTTCAGCACCTCTGTCCAGAATCAGGCACTCACTGCACGACTCTTTTGGGGACTTCAATCCCCTCACAGTTCAAGTATCTCTGGAGTTGATTGCCAGGTAAGGCTCCTCACTCTTGGCTCTGAGCAAAGGCCCTGGGTACTTCTGTGCTGTGTTTCTTTTCCTGTGGTGAAGTCCAGATGCACAGAAATGTCTCCAACCGTCCAAAGAAACTATTCTATCAGAGCCCAGCTTGAAGCGCCCAATAGGTTTTACAGGAACTTAGAAGACTAGAAGACTAGGTAGGACAGCAACATCACTGGAAAAGCCCACTCTAGCATGAGTGACCACTCACATCACCTGGATTCCTAGCCCAACTCACAGGCATCTCCACTGAAGAGTCCTTGCTCATCTCCAGCAACTGTTTGATGCTTATATGACCTTGGGAAATCATGAGCTTCCTGGGTCTTTAAAGCAGCTTGTCAATTTCATGGACCCCTTGAGCTTTCCTCTCTCTTTCATGGGAACCGCTTCCATATAGGAGAAACAGACCCAACATTCAGCTCATTCTTCTAGCTAAAACAGGCCTACAAAAGGACCACCAACACCAAACACACAAAAAGAAGCAGTGTCAGAATGAAATGCAACTCTATAATGAATGCAGACCATGTTCACCCAGCAATATCGAGACAAAGTCTATTCCGCCGCCTGTCACTTGAAAAGTAATAAAGCAATAGTGAAGTGATATATATATATATATACATATATATGTATATATATATATATATATATCATATAAAATATATGCCAACAATGAATGTCCCTCCTGAATGCTGAAGGAAAAATGGAATTGGGAGCTGGAGTGACAACGAGTGGGGACATGGGGCCTCTAGCCATCATGCAAATTAGGTCCTTAGATGTCACCTCAGCCATAACTCCTTACCCTAATTGCTTTGGCCATGTCTAGGCTGAAGTCCAGAGAGGGGCAGGGACTGACCTCAGCACCCAGAGAGATAAGGAACAAAGACCTGGTGAGCCCCTGGCTCCTTCATGTGGATTCAGTGCTTTCTTGAGTGTCTTCGCTAGCAGGGGTACAGGCAGGGTGGCCCTGAAAGAGACCTTGCCCTTACCACCATCTCTGCTGCATGCTCGTTCACTTCTTCCATAGGGAGAAAAGAGTTCTGAACTGCTGGCACCCGTTCCCTAGCAGCCCAGCAATTACATCTCTTATTATAAAACTGTCAGTTAGCAAATTGATCTTTGGCGTATGATTTAGGTCCCCGCGTATCCAGACCTCATCTATTCCTTGGCAGACTACACACTTAGAGTCAGAAAATCCTGACTGTGAATCCTGCCCCTGTCACTTCTTAGTTAAGTGACACGGGTTCTTAGAACTCTCAGGGCATCCGTTTTCCCTGTTGTAAAACAGGAATAACTATGACAGCTACCTGGCAAGACTATGAATACAGTAACAGGGCTCCTGAGAGCATGTTATGAATTAGGAACCACGATTGGCGGTTTCCATGCATAAACTTCTACCATATCCACAGCAGTTCTGGGATGTGGGACCTGTTATGACTCCCATTGTGTAGATGAAGAAACTGAGGCTCTTTGAGAATGATTATCTTGCTTAAGGCCACACACTGTGTGCGATGGTGTGATTGAGAAATGTCTCCCACAGGTTCATGGATTTGAAGACTTTGGTCTCTGGTTGGTGGTGCTGTTTGGAGGGTTAAGGAACCTTTAGGAGGTGGAGCCTTGTTGGAAGAAGCTTATCAGGGTGGGAGGACTTCAAGACTTTATAGTCTTTCCTTGCTTTCTCTGCTTCCTGCTTCCTGGATGTGGATAGAGATGCACTTTTGTAGCTTTCTACTCGGGACACTATGACCTGCCTTTCCTGCTATTAGCAGCTCTCCCTTTGCAATCCTAAGCCAAAATAAGTGCTTCCTTCCATGGGTTGCCCTTGATCATGTGGTTTTTATCACATCAACATGAAAGTAACTAATATGCCACGTAAGAGGTGGTACTGAGAAGTGCCAGCCCAGAGTTGACCAGTCCTGGAAGCCACGCCTTCTTGTGCTATGTCCTTAAGGCTCCTAACTCTTTCCTGAAGCATGGTCAGTTTCCCTGGCCTAAGGGAGAAAGCAGGACCATCCTGAGGAGGCACCAGTAAGCTTATGGGTCTCTCCAGCACTCCTTCTTCCCTGCTGTCCCCTGAAAACAATATCTGTTGTACTCAGCATTTCCGGAGTTTATCTTAGGGAAGGGGTGTACTGGGTACCAGGTATGACCCATTTGCAGAAGTTCATCTAAATGTCTCTGTGATTAAGGCACTTTGTGTGTTTGTGTCACATTTTAATGTAACACGCATTAACAAAAAAAGACCCATGCCTTCAGATTGCCTTTGGCTAGGAGGGAGACCAAGAGCAAGAACAATAGGACATAGACAGACAGACAGACAGATATAGATATAGATAGATAGATAGATAGATAGATGATAGATAGATAGATAGATAGATAGATAGATAGATAACCAGTACACTGATAATGAACTATGAAGAGAAGAGTGATATTTGCTATATTCTCCCTCCAAATTTTACATACTCTCCAATTTTATCAAATCAAAAACTTATGCCAGTGGGTACTGGGGTGAAGACGGGATGCCCAGAACCATGGCAATTGCACCTCTCATGTGCTGAGTTATATGATCTAATCCTCACTTTTGCCATCTCTGCAACAGGATTAATAACAGGACACACATCCTCGAGTTGCTGTGAAGATAAAAGGAACAAACACGTGGTGATCACTGTCATGATTCCTGCTCATGTCATACACAGAAGAAAATGGGTGCTAAACATGGATGGTATCTGGCTCCCTAAGGACATCATTCAGCCACTGGGCTGACTAGTTCCTGAAAAATAGTATCTTTAGACTTTCAGTCATAGGAAATGATGTACTTAACTCCCTCACCGGCCATTTAAATTTGGGGATTTTATTATTTGTTAAGTTATAGTCCATGTTCTAAGGAAACAAACTAAAATCAGACAAATCTGTATTTATAATTGGAAAATGTAGGACTAAAGGTAAAATTAGACAAATAATGATGTATGTGCAAAACAGAATATAAAGTAGCTATAAAGTCAGAAAATTGTTCTATGGTATAAGAAATAATCTTAATGTAATTATGGTACATGAAACATGCAATATATAAACTTGAAATGTTAGAAGAAAATGCCCCCAGTAATGCATATACATACATATATTTATGTATATACACACATATACATACATGCAGACATATGCACACACATATGTATGTTGAAGTGCAGGGGATTGAACCCAGGGCTTTGTGAACACTAGGGAAGTGATGTACCACTGAATTACATCCCCAGCCCTTCCTTAAATATTAATATTGGGCTATATGTGGTTGTTTTATTAAGTGTTTTAGTTTCTCTTGTACTTGGCATGACTATCATTATTTTTCGCTCTTCTTCTTCCTTTCTTTCATCTTCCTTTGCTTCCTTTCTTCCCCGTCCCCCTCTTTCTTCTAATGGAGTCTTGCTATATATCCCAGACTGGCTTTAAATGCCAGATCTTCATATATTAGCCTCCTGAGTGCTAGAATTACAGGCATTCCCCACCACACCTGGATTAAATAGCACATGTCTAAAGTATACGATGCATTTACACATTGGAAACAGAGCTATGAGATCATCTTTATAGAATGCACCAAAAACTTGAAAGCATGACAGCATGTGATGTGAGGTGTGAGCAATCCTTTGATTGTCTTTGTGTCTGTACAGACATTGTAAATTCCCTGCAATGAACACACACTGCTTCATTACTAGAAACTCACTACGCAACTCTCCAAAACACCAAGGCAGGACTCTCAAGTCCAGTGTCCTAGCCTTCAGATTCTGCCAGGCCCTTCCCTTTAATCAGCTCAATAGATTTTCATTGTGTGTTTAATATATACTTAATACAAGGCAGTGACAATATTTATAACCAGCTTTCCTTAGATGTCATCATCATGAGTTCATGAGCATTATCAGTAATCCTATCAATAGCTCCATAAAGCATTGAGGGAGTTGATTCAAATCTGTCTGAGGCCACAGCTCTCAGGTGATAGACTTGACACTCAAATTCCAGTCTATTGTACCTACTTGGCTGCTGGCCTTCTTCCATCTACAGTAAAAGAAACCATAAATCAATGTAATCTATAAGCCTAGCTTTAAAAACCAGAAGCCACAAGGAAGCTCAGAGGATCATTTCTGGAGACTGCAGAGTCGCCTGTATTGACTTGGGTAAGTTGATGGATTAGAAGGAAGGAGCAGAGATGAAAATTGAGTTTTCAGGAGATGGGAGGCCTGAAAAGCTAAACTTTGGGGTTTAGAGTTGTTTTGTTGGGCAAAGGGGGGTCACGGAGCATCCTTCAGTCTTCATGGGGTAAGAGGGCTTGAACTATACTGCTTTGAAGGGACTACTTAGACAGGACCCTGAGAGTAAGCTAGAGAAAGAACATACAGTATCCATCTGCCTCAGACTCACATGTTTATAAACACTTGGTCCCCAATAGGTGACACCATTGGGGAGGTTGGATATGGGGCCTGCAAGTGACCTAGGGCCATAGGAGCAGGGCTTCAGGGTTCTGAGGTCCAAGGTCTTTGTATATTGATCTGCTGAGATGTGACTTAGCAGTCTCATGCTCCTGCAGCCACAGATGCCACCTGGTCCCCTTGTCACTCCTCTACCATAGTGTATTGTATCCATAAGTAAGTCCTTCCCACCTTCAGTTTGCTCTGTTCAGGCATTCTGTCCGTTGTAGCAAAGAGAGAAAGTAACTAACGCAGAGGCTAAAAGACTGGTTGGGACCACAAGAAGCGTTTAGATAAGCCTGGCCATAAACATCTCTCTTTAGGAAACAGGACAGAAGACTGAATGAATCATCTAAAGCAACAATCAAGCAAGAGTCGAGACGGCTGTAAACCAAGTGTTTATAACCCCATGACCCACCTGCTTCTGTGGAGGTGGGATTCAGCCATGGGCCATTAAAACGGGTCAGGGTTCTTTGAGAGTCTGAAGTCCACAGGCAGGTACCTATGGCTTCACCTCAACCCTTATCAAATGAGCTGTTTGCCACGGTGAAGGTGTCAGCAGTGACCTTCCCCATGCTCGCACTATGCTCCAAGGCTACCCATATACCTGAAGCTGGGAACACTCTTCAGTCTCTCCTGAGGGCATCCCAGGAGGCTCACCTTGATGCCTTGAGCAGAGATCCAAGGAGCAGCAATGTCTCAGTTTGAGCACTAAGATGAGACAAGACTGTGTCTAACACCCACGCCATGCCAGTAAAGCTGTAAATGTGCCTCGGAATTAAGCGTGGGAAAGAGCTTTGCCAGCCCTGGCTGATGGTCCCCAAGGACAAGAGCAGCCTCCTTCCCATGACTTCTCCACCTCCCCCCTCTGCTGTGAAGCTGGGAGTGTTTTGTCTGAGTCTATTTGAGGCATCTTATGCAACAGAGGCTGACGCTTTGCTTTCTTTCATATGATGTTCATGTTGTCAGGGACGCTTCCCTGACACGGCCAGTGTGTGCTCTGTTGCTTAGAAGGAACACCAAGGGCTCCAAGGGGATCCATGCTCTATGAAGATGCTCACAGCCTGGAATAGAGCAAGGCTTTCTTGTGTGGTGAAGCATTCGCTGAGTTCTAGCTTACTTCCTTGGATCTATGAAGCAAGTATAAACTCTTAGGCATTGTAATGATCGAGAAGGAGGTCCAGACATACTGTCCCCACTGGACAGATTAGGAAATGGAGACAGAGATGTTGGCAGTGTTAATGGTCATATTGTAACTAGCCATAGATGGGATCCTCGGCCTCTAACACCGAGGTTTTTCCAAAAATACCCTCAAGCTGGCTCTTCTCCAGGCCTCGAGGTAGAGGGTATGGCTCATGACTGCCTGTTACAGCTTAGCATCATTGGGCTTCAAGCCCACCCTTCTCTGTGTGCCTTTGTCTTGCTAACGCTGGGCGTGCAGGCTTTGCTTAGCTAACCATTTCCAGTTATGTTCTGCCAACAGGGGACACGAGACTCCTGCAAGGCTGGAGGTAAAAGGACTTCTGGCTTCCTCTTGCTTCTGCTCCTGTGTTTCTGCAGAGGTGGTTCCTTTCCCCAAACCGCAGCTAGCGTTGGTGTGTGGTCTTCGTAACAGTTGCAGAACCAGCTACACAATTCCGCCAGGATACAAACAGTGTGCCCACTGCCCTCTCTTGTTATTGATCTCAGTGCAGCCCCACGGAGTCCCTGCTGAGGCTCAGAGATACTGATCCAGGCCGCGCATCGTCACCCTGCAAGCTTCTGCATTTTCTTTATACCCACAGTTCTCCATCTTCCCTCAGCCCAAGGGGGTCATGATGCTCCCCACCACAGCTGCCTCTGTAATACCGTGATTTGTCAGTGTCTGCCAGGCACCTAGCTGACAGATTTCTCTCTCTCTCCCTAAAACTTCTTATATTGAATTCTGTCTGTTCAGATGACAGATGAAGTTTCTGTCTCTTGAGTGCTCACTGGCTACAGCTGGGGCCTTTCATTAGGCTGTTAGGAAAGCCAGTCTTCCAAACAAGAAAGAAACAATCATAGATAGAGCACCCGACACACAGTAGGGCCACAAGGAATCAGTATCTGATAGAGAATCAAATGAGTGTCTAAAGGAGAGGCTTGGTGTTGAAGGAATGCTGAGTCAAGGGCCACTGAGCGAGGCTGGGTTAGCAAACAGCCCTTGAGATGTCTCTAGAGGATGAGAGTGGAAAGTTGAGAAGGGGCTATATCATGGAGAAAGTGCATCACAAGACCATGCTGGCTATGGGGCACAGTTCTCTTTTTGCTACCTACAAGTACTGATTCTCCAATATGGATATCACCATGGACCTTGCCCTCACTTTCTTGATCATCTTGGCCAACACCTCAACCAAAATCTCCCCATCTTGAGGCTTATAAGAGGAACATGCCTTAGGATTGTCACCTACCTCAGGAGAGAGGCACATTCCTGTTGCCACCTAACTATGGGCATAGATACTGTTGCCCTGACTGTTCACCTAGGTCTAACAACCAGAATAACAGGGACTGACTGTCCCCTCTGCCAACCCTAAAGAGAAAGTTTGAGTTCCTGGAATGTAATAGAGCTACTTTAGAGATCTAGAACTTATTTGGGGTCTAGAGTAACCTCTAGGAGGAGAATCTTCATGCAGCCTCTACCACATCCCCACTATATACCCAAAGCTCTGGAGGATAAGACAGACTTCTTTGTAAGAGAATGTATGTGCTCCTCTGCACGTAGGTACATAAATGTGTTCTGGTCCCCATGGACATGTGTGTGTCTGTGTGTGGAGGCCAGAGGACAACCTCAAATTTTGCTCACTCTTCAGGCACTGTCCACCTTTATTCTTTCTGAGACAATGTAAATGTCTCTTACCGACCTAGGCTGGTTGGCCAGTGAGCCTCAGTGATCCTTCTATGTCTGCCTCCTCAGCACTTGGGACTCAATTGAACTCAGGTCCTTTCTGATTAAGCTGTCTCACTAGTCCTAAGACTGTCTTCTTTGGTTCGTGCTCATTCTTGGCCCAGCAACTTCAAGTACAGAGGTATAGAGGGAGAGGTAAGCAAGATGCTTTCTGAGATCCCTGCAGTGTGGACCTGGTCTGGCTGCAAGGGGGAGATCTCCCGAGCATTCCTGTACTGAGCACCTGCTGTTGTTGGATCTCTAGCACCCGTCTCTCAGCCTTCCCGGGACAATATCCAATCTCTCCTTTAGGCAGCTGCCACCCCTCTATGTTCAGTCCATGGTCTTTCCCTGGCTGGGCTCCACCAAGATGCATGGATGGATGTGTGAGCCATAGATCCTTCAGAATATGGAGCCTCTGGCCTCAGAGCTTGGCTCAGGAAGACACACCTGTAGATGCAGGGTCAGTTCATGTCTACCCTAAGGCTTTTGTGGAATTGCTGGGGAAAGGCACACCCTGTCTTCTGCAGAAAGGAAGGCAGTAAGTATTCATCTGAAGTCATGCCAGGAGCAGAGCAGGAAGGAACTGGATCCGGTAGAAGCAGAGGCATCAGGTTCAGCGTCAAGTCTAGCACTGCCTGAGCAGTTCAATCCTAGAGCCAATGTATTTCATTTGGGTTCCCTTTTAGGGGACCTGAGAGCCTTGCTATATGCTATGTACAGGTAGATGAGCTACACCCCACATGTTCACCTGGAGGCTAACCCTGGACCACCAGACCAGGACCTGGGTGGCAACTCTTTCAAAGCATCCTGTGAGTCCCGGGATAAACCCACCTTCTTGGCTAATTTTTAAAACCTTTGTTGGTCAGATCCCTGCCAATCTCTGGCTGATAGTACAGCACCCCCTACCCCAAATATGTTTTCACCATGCTGGTGTCTCGGGTGTGCCGCCACCCTCTACCTCAGGCTCCCCATTGTCCTCTTTCTTGAACACACCTCTCCTGCCTGTGGGACTGTGAGCCAGCAGAGGTGGCAGCATGCATCACGGAAGCCCTGCTGAGGGGTGATACCTGAACAGCTTTGAAGGACACAACAGGTGACCAGATAGCAACGAGTGAACAGTTACATGGGAGGAAATGGGGAGGGGGGGGGTCTGGGCAGGGAAGCTGGTTCAGTGTGTTCTTGTGAATTCCAGAGCTGTTTTACTGCCTTGTAAACTGCACAGCATCACAGGGTCTGTGGGATGTGGGGGGTCTCCTCTGCTATCATGTTTAGGCAGCAATAAAGTGTTCATGGCAGCTTGTACCCAGGACTACTTCGTGCATACCCAAGGTGCAGCCCCACCCGCCTCCAATCAACAGGATGCTCTTTAAATATGCAGGAGACTCGCCCCGCTACCGCCGGCACTGTCTGGTTTGCTTCAAAGCGTATGAAAAATTCCCTTAATATTCATGTTCTTCTCCAAAGCAGCACCGGTGGGGGCCAAGGAAGTGGGAATCATTCTTGGTTTTTTTTTTTTTTTTTTTTTTTTTTTTTAAAAAAAAAGAAAAAAAACCAGCTGATATCACATCTGTCTGCCCAAATGAGAACTCTCTTGGGGCTGATCTTAAACCCCTCCTATGGGAAACCTTCAAAGGTGGAGTCTCCGTTTCTATGGCAAGCTCCTTTCTGTATTCCTCCTTGTCCCATCTCCCTGTTGAGGGTTTAGCTACTACCCTGTTCACTGACTGCATCCTGCCCTGGCACCTTTTCAGGATCCCTGCAGGTCTGTAATGAAAGCTATCATTTGAGACTCAGGAGATGACTGGGTAAGTATGTAAGGATGCTTGCTGTGCGAGCATGGCCACTGGAGTTTGCCACACAGACCTGTAACCCCAGCCCTGTGGGAGGCCAAAGCAGGAGAATCACTGGGACTTTCTGGCTGCCAGCCTAGCTCCGGGATCCTAGCTCAAAGGAATAAGGTAGACAGTGATGCAGCAGGACACCCAACATTGTCCTCTGGTTGCTGTGACTGTGCATGGGCACAAGTGTGTACACCCCTCTCACACATGCATACACACTACACACACACACACACACACACACACACACACACACACACACACACTTTCGCAGACCTGAGTGCTGAGCCCTAAAGAACTGCCCAGGGTGACATAGCTGAGAAGGTCTGAGTTGGGGGTTCAAGTCCTAACAGATGCCAAGCTTCAGCCCCCAGCATGGCTGCCTCCTGACCATTCCATGTGTCAATGCTTCCCTGTTTTGTTTCTGGCCGAGTGATCCCTGAATTCCTCTGCTATCCCTAGGTGTACTGGGGTCCACCTCTGGCCTCCTGTACAGTAGTTGTAAGAGCAAAGCGCCATGTGCCCAGCTTTGGACCTATCTCATGCCACTTCCTCATCTTGGTGCAGAGTAGGTACTGACAGTTTGAGGCACTAAGAAGGCGATGCCAGCACTAAAGGAAGCATCTGTCCTTGTGCCTTCATTCTTCAGACAGGAAAACTGAAGCCCAGAGAGGGGAAAGGGCTTAAACATGCACTGTACACAGTCAAGAGCAGGAAGCAGGCTCGCCCTGCCATTGTGCTGGACAGGTAATTATGCCAGTGCTATGCTGGCTGTGGTGCAATGCAGACCGTGTATTCTATATAATATGCTATATTATTTGTGTATAGATGTATGTGTATATGCATGCACATGCGCTGACCATTGTGTGCACAGAGATTGATACCCTGTGTCTTCCTCTGTTGCTCTCTAATGAATATTTTGAAGGGTCCCTTATTGAACTTGGAGCTCACTGATTAGCTAGCAAGATCCCAGTGTCTACCTGCCTCTGGCCCTCCTCTCTTAGGGCTGGGGTTATAAGCACATGTTGTAACATCCTTTATGGGGGTACTAGGGATCTGAACTCATGTCCTCACACTTGTGCAGCAAGTAGTTTACTGAGCTGTCTTTCCAACCCAGAGTGTTATCTTGTATCACTGCCAGGGTCATTGCCGTCATCTTGTGTTTTCTGGATGAGAGCACTAGGCTGGTGCAGGCTGTTCATGGGGAGATATGAGGACATTCACCAGTGCAGGTCTCTGGCTCATGGGTTCAGTTAAGAGGGCTGCAAGTGACAAACAGAATCCAGAAGAATAAGACATTAAGATATTACTGCATTGTGGCTGTGTTATCCCACTCAATAACCTTCTAGATGGAATTTGGAATTCAGGAAATCTGGGGCTGAGACCTCTCTGACCTCCAGTAGTTAGGCAGTCCAGATGCTTTTTTTAAAATATGAGTTTGAGCCTTCTTGCTTGCAGGGTAGAAGCACATAAAGGAAGTGTCTAATAGCATACAGTCTTCACTTCCCATTGCTGTGCTCATGGCAGCCATTACTAATCAGTCACAGAACTATTCATGTTTTGCTCAAGGAAGGCTTTGGAATGATGGCTTGAGCTGATGTGTCAGATGAACCTATTTCACCATTTTGGAGTAGATACTTCTAAAACCAACCTCAGTTCTGACTTGGCTCCATAGTTAATCACAAACACTCACGGGAACTTGATAAGGCTGACAGAGCAGGGATTGTCCCTCAAGTTTAGGACCTGGGGAGCCTGGTAAAGATAGGTCTAGATCCCACTGAACCTGGCAAGGACATTGGTAGAGTTTATTTTTATTAACTAATTAGTTCATTCATTTGTATGTATGTATTCCAGCCCACATATGAAAGTCATACAATAGCTTTCAAGTTCTCTCCTACCATGGTCCCAGGAATCAAACTCAGACCACAAGGCTTGGTGCTAAGTGCCTTTATCCACAGAACCATCTTGCCAGCTCTATTGAAGAGTCTTACATGGTCCCCAAGCACTCAGAGCACCCAGTCCGGGGAGCTGATGACATGGTTTAGTGAGGGAAAGGGCCCCAGCACTTTACTTTCCATTTCACACCCAAAGGGGCCAAGTGGAACCCTCTTCTCCAGGGCCATGCTGCATGCCTGGCTCTCTTTCCTTCCACATCCGCCACATCTGGAACCCCTTTCTTCTTGATTGTACCTGTCAATCACCACCCCCTCTCATAGCACACATGCACAACTTTCAGATTGCATCTGTTGATAATGGTTGTGATTAAGTTCTCATCCCAATCAAGGGATGGCGGGAAGAGGACACATGTTGGGGGCAAGTCACGACATGTGCGGGTATAGCCTCGGGTAAAGACCTCTGTATATAGCCATGGTGTCCCTTCTCCTGGGACCTTCTGGGACCTCCTACTTATGGTTTCTAAGAGACATTCTGAATCCCTGGCTGGAGACAGAAAGTGATGGTGAGGCTCACCATACACTGGTGGTGGTTGAAGGTTGAGGGTTTGGGGCTTCTAGGAGATCCCTAACTCCACTGCCCAAATTCCACACCAGTTCATCTAGTAACTGATGCTCTATAGAAGAGAAAGGGAACAGACTCTCAATGGCAGCCTACCAATGAATGAGGTACTACACTGAGTTGGTGCCACCTGCCTCCTAATGTGGGAAGTGACTAATCCAAGAGAAGTGGGGAACCGAGTCCAGCTGCCCCTCTCTCTCTGCTCAAGCCACTTGCTGTCTCCTTGTCTCCTACAATGGAAGGGACATGCAAGGCCAGCAATACCTTCCTTGCACAGGTGTGGAGGAAAAAGCAGGAAGTAGAGTGCCTGCAAGCTGCCACTGTTTAAGGTGCCATCTTGTCAAGATAGCCAATTCTCCACAATGAAGAGTTAAACAGGGCGCTCTCCGGCCCCAGCTTTTAGCGTCCCTGTGCAGATGGTGCTGTGAGGAGGGAGACTACAGAAGAACCAAGCTTGTGGTGCATGCCCTTCCAGGCTGCTTGTCCCTCCTTCCTGCTTTTGCTAAAGGATAAAGTGACTGAGAACTTAGAAATCATGTGGCCTGGGGCTGTAATTCAATCATATTGCTGTAGCTGTGTGACCTTGGATAAATTATCTAACCTTTCCGAGTATCCCAGCTATTAACTGGGACCACCAATATTCCATGTAGAATTCTATGAGGATTCATAGAGGTAAAGTAGCTTTTAAAATATCAAAAATTCACTCTGGCAAGGAACACCTGAATGACCCTAAAACTTGGCAACACTGTAAAATATAACTCACTTAAAAAAAAAATCCAAGGATCAGGAGTTGAAATGAGAAGGGAAAGCCTGGTGTTACCCACTGCCTTGGACCTCCTGGGAAGAGAAGTCATTTCTATGCGGCTTCCTACTTCACTTGTCTATTTACTCCATAAACTAGGGGATATAGCACCCATTGCACAGATGAGAAGACCGAGGGTCAGAAAGACTCAGGGGTTTCTGCAGAAACAGCAGCGTCTCCTGCTCGTCTCTCTCCCCACATGAGTTCACAGCTCTAAGTTTTTCGAGTTAACTTTGTACAGGGTTGATTTCTGGCTGCTTGGTCCCCAGCAAATCTGGAAATACGCTCTATGCTGGTCTTTACATCTCTCCTGAAACATCAGCCATCACCCTACAAGTTTCCTTGAACCCCACCACACCCCAAGTCTTACCATCTGGACTGTGCTCCCCCCATTTCTAAGGGTGGGCCCCACATCCCTCTGTATGGACCTGTCAGTAGGGATGATGTGGCCACAAATAGTTTTCCTGTCACCCTCTCCCCACACCCTGTTTTTATGAGTCACATCTCTCTTCTGATCAGCCCTAGTGATGTCTGGGATGTCCCCTATTGCTTTCTTTCCTGTCTCTGGTCACCCACATCCAGGCAACTCCCCAAGTTGCTTGCCCATCCCACTCCCCACGCAGAGTTCTGCTTATAACTGTAGATCCACTTGGGGGACTGCCGGGGAGTCTGCCGTCCTCCCCCTCTTACCTTCTGGAGTCTCCTCAGCCCACTGCTGGAAACTCTGTAATACGTAGGCTCTATCTAGCTCTTCCTCCCCCTAACATGTCTCAGCATAGTGGGTAGCTCACAGCTCCCTCGATGTGACTCATGCTTAATTAGTAGACGTAGTAGAGACTACCAGGGCCACAAGCTCAGCACAGGCATTATCCCTGAATCCTTCTCCACAAGCCTATGATAGAGAGAGTGTGTGAGAGCTGTGCAATTGCTCAGTGCCCTGCGTGCAGAAGCTCACAAGCCTGGTTCACGGTTTACTGTGATGTGACCTGGTTGAAATCATAATGACTTTTGAAACAGGAGGCCCACGCTTTATTTTTGCCCCGGCCCTACAGATGACAGGAACAGATCTATTACCTACTCATTCCAATTATTAATGAAATTTGGAGGCCTTACACCTACTAGGAAAACACTCTACTACTGAGATATATATATATATAGATATAAGTATCTAGGTCTCTTTTTACTTTTAATTTTGTGATAGGATCTCACTAAATCACCTAAGCTAGCCTTGAACTCATTATAAACAGGCAATCCTCCTGCCTCAGTTTGCTGGGATCCCAAGCCTGTGTCACCAGGCTCAGCGTCATATGTCTTTTTAAGAAGATCCTCATTTTGTTGTTGTAGAAATGAAGGCCCTGCGGCTAATAAGCCTAGGACTCTTGCTGTCCCGTGGGCCCACTGTGTGCCAGATGCATAACAGGGGCTCAGTTTGTGCTACCTACTCAAGTTCCCCCTTTGTCATCCTACTCACCCTACTGAAGTGGGTGGCATTTCCTGTCCTTGAGGTTAACTGGCCTTGGCTTTATTGGACGTCTGACCCACGCTGGGTAGTGGTGGTGCACGCCTTTAATCCCAGCACTCGGGAGGCAGAACCAGGTGGATCTCTCTGAGTTCAAGGCCAGCCTGGTCTACAGAGCGAGATCCAAAACAGGCACCAAAACTACACAGAGAAACCCTGTCTCAAAAAACAAACAAACAAACAAAAGTCTGACCCACACCAGCCCAGTGACTATCCCTTCCCACTTACCATCCAGAAGGAAAATGGCACCCTTCACTTGTCCCCATGTCTGTCCCAACAGAGTCCTGGTGGAGACCTCTATCTACTGTTCACAATTTGTAGTTTCCCCGCTCTTGCCTCTGTAAGAGCTGAGAGAGCTTGGAGCAGGTGCGATTAAATCATTCTCTAATCTAAAGTACAGCAGACTGGAGCAGGGCACCAGGATGCATGTTCTGCATGTACTGAGGTGCTTGTGTGTGTGTGTGTGTGTGTGTGTGTGTGTGTGTGTGTGTATGTGTGTGTGTGTGTGTGTGTGTGTGTGTGTGTGTGTATGCGTGTGTGCATGTATGTAGGGGTATTCATAGAAGCCAGAGATCAACTTCATATGTCCTTCCCCAGGCACCATTCACCTCCTTTTTGTTGTTGTTGCTATTGTTTTTTTCAGGTTATAGCTTGCTAAGCAGGCTAGGCTGGTCAGTAAGCATCAACCTGTCTCACCTTCCCCAGAGCTGGGATTCCAAGCCTGCACCACTATGCTTGGCTTTTTGTGTGGGTTCTGGGGATCAAACTCAGGTCGTCATGCTTTTGATGCAAACTCTTTTCTGACTGAGCCATTTCCCCCAACTAGGATGTATGTGTTTCATGGCCCACCTCTGTACTCAGCCCAGGGCTCCTCCATCTCCAACCCTTCTAGCCAGCGGCTGAAGATGAGGCAGACTCATCAGCTAGGTGGCTTTGCACTTCCGGCCCAGGAAGTGCCCATCTGCCTGCACATGGCTCTGCTCCTTCAGTGCCTTACAAGAACTTACCATATGGCAAGACACGAAACTCCAGCCATAAAACAAGCAATAAAACCCACAATACAACTTGCCTGGATGAAGTCTGGCAAGAGGATTCAGGCATGGTGGCTAAGCCAACAGTGGGGAACAAGCCTGCCCGTGGGGAGTCAAGCTCCTCCTTGGGCTAAGGGAAGCATGGCCAGCCTCATTTGGAAGCAGAGGAGGTAGAGGTAAGCTTTTAAATATACAGATGCCAGGCTCCCCCTACTAAAGATAGTGTCTCATTCTAGAGTGTAGCTCAAACACCTGCATTTATAAAAAGCTCCAGGATGATGCTGAGTGCAGTCACTCGAGAAACAATTTGGGGATCTAAGGAACACAAAATGTGTCCGACAGCTTGGGATTTAGAATTTTTAAGTTTAGCCCTGTGCTTTGGAGAAAGCTTCAGACTAGTGTATGTGTGTCTTAGAGTCTCAGTTTCCCTATTGATAACAAGTACTAAATCCTCATTTTCTATAACAGTCAAACACCACTGTGTGCTGTTCAAAGAGATGAATGAATGAGCTAGTGAATGAATTATGCTGTCAAATGAGTTACTGTATGAACCAGGGACAGGCCCATAGGACCCAGCAGCCCCGCTATCATTTGGAGACCAGAAAGCAACACCTAAGGCAGACTTTGGGAGAATTAAGGCTAACTTAGATGGTGGTTGTCATGGCCCTTGGGAATGTTCCTCAGGCCAGTCCCCGTGCAAATGGAGAGGATGCTAGAAAAGGCTTCCACGCTGCCTGCTCTGTTCTTCACCCCAGGTGGTATCCTTGCTAAAAGCATGAGCCAGAGACTCTATCCAGCATGTTGCCACAATGCTCAGAACAAAGCCAGGTGTCCTGCCTCACTCCTGCTGACCGCTGTCTTGGGCCCCACAGATACTTCTCCTGGGCCCAGCCCAGTCATTTCTGCTTCTCTGCAGGATGCCATGCAATGTGTAGACTTCTCAAAGGATACCCAGCAGCACACAGAGCTCAAGCAGACTGGATCCACAGCAAACGTAGGAGCCAGTCGAGAAGAGTTCATGGGGCATATTGAACCATGCCAGTCTCCTGCTTTTGTTTGTGAGGTTGTTGGTACAGTGGCCCATATAGTCCAAATCAGAAAAAAAGCAACAAGGAGCCTAGAAACCTCCTAGGCCTGGCCCCTTCTACAACCTTCAGGAGGCTCTAGCAGGGATAATTAGCATTGGGAAAGGGCTCTGGCCAATGCAAAGCCTGAAGGAGTACATTTCATCCATGAGCATGTACACACACACACACACACACACACACACACACACACACACACATTGACACACAAACACTCAAGTGCACGTGCATGCACACACAGATACACACTCACACACCAGCTTCTGCAAGCAGCAGTTTGTGGGGTCCCTGTGCTGCTCCTCATATAGAGAAGTGAAACTCCCCGTTATCAAGATGAGGAGGAAGCAGATGATTAAGGTGGTTGAAAGGAACTTTCTGGAACTACTTGACCACATCAGGACACAGCTCTGTACATACACTGACAGAAAACCCAGAGAACCAGGTGTTCTGTGACTCCATCTCATCTGAGTATGGGGCTTTGACAGCACTCCACAGACGGAGCACTCAAACTTACCTCTTCAGTCCTTGACCTTAGGATGGGTTTCCAACGATCTACATCTGTGGCTTAGTTGGGAGAGGGAGAAGGGAGTGACATGCTAGGCTGCTTTTGGGTGGATAGGAGCTGTGAGCCTTAATAGTCATTTTTATTCAAGACAGAGAAACAAAATGGAAATAATAACAAGCCCCAGGCCCGGGGCTCTTAGAGTTACAGGAGTTTTCACATTTGAAATCTCCAGTGATGCTCCCCCCACCAACCTTCACCTCCACCTCATGAGGAGAGGACTAGAATCCTCCCACCACCATCAAATTCTTTCATGTAAGGGCGGGCGGGGGTTGGGGGGAACTTCAGAAGGCTGAATGAGGTTGAAAATGATATTCACACTACAAACCATAGACCAACAAATGTCAAGACAGTATTATCACTGATGTTAACAGCATTAGATACTATACCCATTAACTACACTAGAAGATGTCTTTAAGGCTGTTGCAATCCCCTGCAGATCCCAGCAAAGAACTCAACTTATAATATTGATCCATGCCCATTTGATGATAGGGGCATCAGTAGCCTGTGTGACAGAAACCCAGCAGGGAGGAGGAAAACACTAGTGACCATTACTTCTGAGGGCTCTAAACTCTGAAAGAGAAGTTTCTTATTCATAAAGGCGAACTGAGATCAATGGTGCCCAGAGCTTCTGGGACCTCTAGGCTTAGAGTCTTCACAAGGGACTGTCCCTGTGACCCATAAAACAAACCCAATCACCCAACCACCTCTCTCATTTCCTGAAACCCATGCCTCCCATTCCCTCAAGGCCAGTCAGTGAGAGGCTGCCTCTGATGCCTGTGCTCAGCCCTCACACCATCCCTGCCTTGGTTTGTGAGTCTAGCTCCAACCAGAAAGCTGGTCCCCAACAAGAGAACATAGGACATGTCAGTTTTGAGGATGAATAAGGGTTTAAACATCACAAACTTCAGGTGTCATAACACCTGTGGGGACCTGGGCCCACCAGGGACAGTGAAAAGGTCTTGACTTATGATGGTTGATTTCGAATGTCAATTTATCAGGGTTCAGAATCACCCAGGAAACAAAACTCTGCGCATATCTGTGAGGGCATTTCCAAAAAGGATTAGCTGTGCTCTCAAATGTGGGCTACACCATTCCATGGGCTGGGGTCTGACAGCATAATGGAGTACCAGCACTGTCCTCTCACTGCTTCCCAACTGCAGACATGGGCCCCGCTGCTTCACACCTCTGCTACCATGACTTCCTTGCACATGATGAGCTATGACCTCACACTGTGAGCCAAAACACGCCTTTTCTCTCTTAGGTTGCTTTGGTTGGGTATTTTGCCATAGCAATGTGAAAAGCCATGTGACCATTTAGTACCGAAGCAAAGAAGGGTCTAGAAAAGCCTTGCCAAGCTTCCTCCATCTCCTTCCTTTCTCCCTTCCTCCTCTTCTTCCCTCAGTTTCCTTCTATGCAGATTAGTGGCTGCCACTGGAGGAGGGACAGACTGTGTGAGTACCTAGGGCTCGGAATTTCCATAGGCATAGGCGGAGTACCCAGGGCTTGGAATTTCCAAAGTGTGAGCGTCTGTGGAGAAGGAACCCCTCACGCCCTGAAGAAGGTACGTAAAATCTGCATGATCTTGGGAGAATGACTGCTGGAGTTCCTGCTTGATGCTGGAGGCTGTGACCATCTCAACAAGGACAGAGCTAGAACACAGTGCAGCATTCTAAGACCTGAAAGCTACTGAAGGAGGACCGGGGTGGGTAGCTAGGCAATGGGACCAGGGAGAGAGACTAAGAACCGAAACAAGAGAGCAGCCAGCACAAACCATTGCAACCCTTCCAGCTTCCAGCACCTCTGTCTCCTGGTCTCTTCTTAATCACCACTAAATTCGCAGCTCCAGCTGACCAGCATCTAGTATCCCAGCAAAGCAACATTTCACATTAGTAGTTCTGGTATCTTGTTAAGCACAGCTGATACTTCAGCCCCAGCTAACCAGGACCTTAGAATCTTAAATCAAAATAGCAAACAGCCCTGATAGGGTCATCAAACTTCCCTCTGAAAGTCCACAAGCCAGGCCTCTCTCCTCTGCATTGCTTTCAACATTGTTATCCTCCAAGCTCCCGCAGAACATCCCACTAAGCTCTCAACACTCAATGGCTTTTCTAGCCTAAAATTCCAAAGTCCTCCCCAAAACACAGTCAGGTCTGTCACAGCAATATCCCACTGCACTGGTCCCACTTTGTCTCAGCTAGGATTTCTATTGCTGTGAAGAGACACCATGACCATGACAACTCTTATAAAGGAGAACATTTAACTGGGGCTGGCTTACAGTTTCAGAGGTTTAGTCCATTATTGTCATGGCAGGAAGCATGGTGGTGTGCAGGCAGACATGGTGCTGGAGAAGGAGCTGAGAGCTCTACATCTTGATCTGCAGGCAGCGGAAAAAGACTGAGCCACACTACGCCTAACTTGAGCATGTAAGACCTCAAAGCCC